>JAUKPT010001159.1:0-16211 GCA_032273505.1 Nanomia bijuga
GTATAATTAGCGAAGTCTTGTAATTGTTTTACATGTATAATACAGTACTTCGATGCATCAATCATTAATCCACAGGGTGATTAACTACTCGTAATAGTTTCTCACACGCATAATGGCATGTTTCAAACTTAAAAATTTCTATTTAATACAACACAATGCAGCAGACGATACGTCATTCCCCTATCAACTGCACAACATATGCTCACTGAATAACGCGTATACCTTCTTAATCACAATAAAAATCATTAGTTTTAACATTCAACACACAGTTAGGAAACGCCATTGAATTATCATAAAAAAATCGTGAGATGAACTTTTGTGCACTTTTAATACCACGTGACTTGAAATTTACGAATGTTACTATTATATATCAGGATTAAATTTATTATGACGTGTTTTCTCAATTGGTTACTAAAAATGGTATTGTTTCGAGTAATCGTTTTTATCAATAGATTTTAATACATTGGGTGATTTATTATTGGTACCATCATTGACAATAACATATAAAAATAAATTTCTAAATATTAGATATACTAAGTATAGGTTGAAGCATGGTTTTGTTAACAAAACATGCTTTAACGTACTTAGTGTACTCAGAAATGGTAATTTGGCGATTTCACAGGCAAATAATATAGTTCTTTCATCCTGGGGTGGGTTAGGATTCAACTCACTTCACTTGGCTGTGACAGACCCTAAACCTTTCCTTTAATTTAGATATCGAAGAATGATATGGGTCCCACGGCAGAAAGTTTTACAGTGTGGGTGGGTGGTTTGACTTTTCTCGTGGCAACATCAATATGGGCGGCGTCCCGTAATTCAGATTATCAGAATTATATGCTTTGCGTTAGTATAAAAATCACAATGGCAATTCTAGTGAACTTTGATGATGTCATTTTGAATCAATGAAACAGCAAATCTGATTCTAGACAATCGGCAAGGTCGCTATACCACTAATTACCATTTCTTCATGTATATTGCAAAGAAAGAAACCCGGCTTACTACCACAAATTTCCAAATGGGATTTCTATTGGCTTTTCCAGTCATTCATTAATGGCTATCCCGCCTCCTTTCCACGTAAACTAAACGATTAGATATGTTGTTCAAATCTTTTTTCTTCAACCCCATACAATACATTACGATGATAAGAGGACAAATAGAAAAGTATTATCATTGGTTGATACCAACACGAAAATAAGCAAAAATCGAGGGGGGGGGGAATAGTCCTTCTAAAACCCTGTCCATCTTTGTAAACAATTTTTTTTAACTTATTGCCTTCAATTCAAATACGCGATGAATTGTGAAGAAACCCTCAAAATCCCAGTACGTTTAAGAGTTAAACAACGTTTCATTGTTATACTTGGGTGGTGGACACATATGACAAGGTAGGTTAAGAGGTTGGACTGTCTCACTTAAATGACACCATGATCTTTAGTTTCAGCAAAAACATCAAATGTTTTTGAATTTATGTACTTAATGTACTTAATGATGTAAAAACAGCCAATGAAATAGCAAATTCATCATCTTTTCATACTGAGGACTGGGTTCATTTTGCAAAACAAATATGGATATTCGGAGGAAACAAAGGCTGAAATATTTTCTTTGTATTTTGTTTTACGTGAATGGGGTGTTGGTTAATTATTGTTTGGAAAATAAACGTTATTTGATATTTTCCTGACATAATTTGGTTCTTGGAAAAAATCTATTTCTGTAACAATAGAGTATATTTCCTTAGGTCAAATAAATCGAGTAAGAGTAAATCTCTAAAACCTCTAGAAAGCTGGACTGCTTTTCGGATTCAACCTATTTTTTAAACTATAAATAAAGAGAGGTTCTACGAGTATTTTGTTTACTGGTATGTGTTAAAATTATATTAAGCAGTCGTAGTAGACTTACGTCCAAGCTAGTATGTCGTCAGATACCAATTGACTACCTATTCCTCACATGGCATTAGGTCTGACCACTTAAGTGACTCAGGGTTTTCATCATGCCATTGAATAAGAGTCCCTTAACGTTAGCAGTTCTAATATATAAATAATTTCACTAACCTTATAAACTATAGACTAACTATATTTTGGCTAAAAATAGTCATATACACTTGAAGAGAATAACATACTGCTATATACCATCGTATACCACCACTGTTTCCATAATTAAACATTAAGACTATTGTGGAATACTAGATGTATTCGACGTAGCAACAGATGCCAGCCTTATCTACAGGGTGCTTAATATTTGATTACCCTGTTTTACTCCCTATTATCACATCTGTCGGAGTAATAGCTAAAAATACCTTAAAGGTGGTCAGGATAACTGCAAAGACCTTAGGCAGCTTTGACATAATTATATCTGTTTTTTTATTTTGCATTATTTTGAAATTAAAAAGTTTTCTGTTTCTGTTATTTTAAATATAATTCTTAACCGGCTACAAGTCCAATTTATTTCCGTATCTAGCTTATAATATTTAGGTGACGTCTCCAAACAGGTTTTCTGACCTTCACCAGGCTCATGTCTACTAAGCGGTCTAATAACCCTAAGATATCTGAAAATGCTTACTTTTGTATGCAGAACCCCTAAAATTCACCGTAAAAATCTCAATTCTTTGCTTGATTTGCCACCCACTCCGTCAGCAGTTTTATTCATGTTACGGGCCTGAGATAAGGGTATTTTAGTTCGAGTTGATAGTGTAATTTGAAAATAAAATAATTCAAAAGAAGTACAAACCTTGAACGTATCACCGCGTGTTATAAATCCGAAATGCACCGTATTGGAAAATGGAAAATTGGAATATCTCTAAATCTTTTGAAGAACAAAAACAAATCCATTTAACACATATTACTACAATGAATGCTAAATTTTGCTTTGAATGAACAAAATAGTCGCTTGTAAGTTTTTTTACAAAGTAAAGAAGCTTAAACGTCTAAAAATCCAACGTCAACATTAAATCCTCCAACCATCAAAACGACCGACTCTCCATAATAAACTGTTAATAGAAAATTATGGATAAACGCTTGTTAAGACTTGAGTACCATTATACAGCCTATAATTCAGCCACGAGTTCCCAAATTCAATCCACTGTCTGCTAGATTAAAAAAACGCCACTTTAATACTAATAATCAAGAAAATATAAAATTCAAAACGTTTCAAGAGTTATCCTCTTCATCACTTACAAACAAATAAAAACTTGACTGTCTTGTGTGGAAGAGGTAACCAAGGGTAACCAAGTGTTACATCTTTACATATTCATGATTTTTTACAAGAAACCATTTATTTTTGATTTGTGGTGAATTTACATTCAAAACTGTTTCTTCGCTTTTTGTTTCTTTATTTCCTTTTCTGCAAGTTACAGTACTTCATTTCATTAGGTCAACGGTTGGTTAGGACAGACAATTCTAGGAGCATTTTTAGGTAACACATAGCCCTAACCCTGACCCTAGCCCTAAAACTGCAAAACCCTAAAATCCTAAAACCCTGAAACCCTAATCCTAACCCTAAATCCCAGTTCCGGTCATAAAAGTCTAGAGCGGCAAAAATACGTTATTTGTGGAAATTTTCCATATTTTTCTGGAGGTGTTTCGGTCCGAGACTGGTATAAAAAAACCTATTATACGCTCCATGAGGGGGAAGTTTGATACCATATACCATATAACAGCGCTTCTATCTAAACCCACCTCTTAAAATCGTGGGATCATGATCATGTATCTATATAGCCTACATAGAATTTAAAAATTCAGAACCAGTAAAGAAGGGAGTAAACTATTCAGTCGTCCGTACTCGGGTAACCAACTAAATTTTATCGGGAAATCGGAGAGAATTTAATTATTTTTAGTAACGATTTGAAATTTTATTTAAACTACTAAGATTAAAATTCATCGGTCCCTCAAGTTGCCGGACTTTCCTAGATCATTAGGTTGAAGCTCCAACACCTTACACACACACATCAGTAAACAATACTTAAAAAAGGGCGCTGGTTTCAACAGGTTTAATAGCAAGGAATGTTCTCACTTCACTAATTCGCGCAAATTTTTTCAATGCAGTATTTTCAAGAACATGCCTAATTGAAAATCCAATCTTAACTCCGATAGCAGAAGGTGTGAGATGTAGAGATGGTCATCACACTCTATACGAAACGAAATTTTGAATTGCGCGAACTGATTTTAACTCTATATTTTTGTTTACTTGATCTTGCGGACTGGATTTGTTTGTGAATACGCACATCGCAGACTGAAAAATAAAATTCTGCGACTGGTATTTCTGAAGGCAGAATTTTTGCTTGCATAGTTGCATGGCTACATGGCCTTAAGCAGTGGTGTATATTCTGTTAATCCTCCGTATAGAAATTGTTTTGTTGCTTGCCATCTTTCCGAGCAGAAAAAAAGACAGATATAGAAGTATAAATCAGACGCGCGCACTGTAAAAAACACCCGCACTATCTCTTTCTATTTCAAATACATCCGCATCCGTCAATTTGATTCATATATCTGCTTTTCAGTCGACACAAAATGTACAGAAACGGGTTTATCCTGCTTCATTAATTATCTAAATATAAAATTAATTAAATTTAACACCCTTGGCGTGATGATTTAAATTCATTTACCGTAAAAAAAGTGCGCAAAGCTGTCAGAATTTCATGAATTTCATTGGCAATGTACATACTTTTTCCAGGTGCGAAAATGTAACGATCCTTATTATTAAATTATTCGCGATAATATTAATGTAACAGTGTTTCCCGAACCTGCACCGAAAGACGCAGAAGGAGCTCTCAACTACACTTTTTTTTATAAGAAACTCAATAATCATCCAGCCCTCAAAGTTTCTTAAAAAAGTATCAATTTGTACCCTCAACGTTTCTTAAATGTTTCTTAATTTTCAATCAGAAAAAAACTAACTAAGACACAAAATCAGGACGAAAGAAGTTGTTATGGGGTGCGAAAAGGTGTAGAACAGATAAACATTAATAGGTATTAAGTATATAACTATATAATATAAACAATGTACACATTTCTATAAAAAATCAACACAGAATAACATCCATTCCGTTTATTTCAGTTTCGTTCATATAATCGTCTGATTCGTCCCCCTCAAAATAAATTCTTAATTTGTCCATTTTGCTGTTGGACCAGGTGATCTTGCTCTCGTACCACTCACCATTGAAATATTGAAGTTTGGAAGTTTCTTAGGTTAGAAAAATTCAGCCCTGGAGTTTCTTAATTTTTTGACGAGCTGCGCTCTAGTTTCTTATAAACCTGTTTCAAAAAAAATAAGTGTATATGAACATGATCGATTAGAATGCCCCCATGACAAAAAGGAGAGAAATAAAACAATGTTTTAATGCTTAATTAGCAAATAATATGAATTAATACTTCAAAAATGTGAAGGATAATCGATGAACGGGTTGTAATGTACAATTTTAATTGTCTATTATCATTAAAAAACGTATGCATAATTATGACATCATAATTAGGACAAAATATCAGTTTTTGGCCGATTCCCATTCGAGTTTTAGACTCGTTTCCACACAAGTCGAGTGAAAAGAATTTGAAGGTGACGTAGAAAGTCTTCAACATGTTATATTTACCTAAAAAAATTGAATTATATGAAAATATACCTGGTTACAGAACTTTCTTCAGGTGAACAAAATTTAGTTTATCCCTTTTTCAAATTTTGCAAAAAACCGCATAAAGAATAAGTTTTTAAGCTCAAGAGAATCCTAGTTCAAAGTAGGACCGTTTTATCGGATTATGAAATATCGGATCTTAAAATTTTCCCGATATTTTGAACTTTCCGTAAATCGTGTGATTGAACACCCTATTATAACCCAATCAGATTCTTGTTGATGTTATATTCAACCAATCAAACAGCAAATTCACTTACAAATTGTAAATAATACTTTAGCACGTACATTTTAAGTAAAACGGAAAAATAATATTTGATGAAAAACACGATTAAGGGGGGGACAAATCCTTTTTGAAAAAATATTTAGTTTCCGTTTCGGTTAAAGGAAATTCGATTCGGATTTGACGATGAGCTATTTTTAGTAACACACTTGACACGATTTTCAAGTAGTTTTTTCTAAAGATTTTCATCGTTCATTTTGGTCTTAATGTTTTCCCAGGAATAAAGATTTTTTTGTGAAGACTCGACAGCACATGTGATGTTATAATTTTAACAAAACATATTGAAAAATAACCCAATAATCCTTGACCCGGTGTACCCAAGTACCCAAGTCACTGACTCAGGGTGTATTTTAGATTATTTTTGCTTTTGCTGTCAGGATTTTACAGCATTTCCACACGTACGACAAATCTACTCTGTTCACTAATTCAAATCGAACCCATGAACGAACCGGAGACACCAATATCAATTGACCGGAATCATCCCGAAAGATGGTGTATAGTGGCTCACAACGTAATCATTCTGCAAGCGCATATTAAGCAACAGTTAATATATTCTGTAAAAACATTATTTTAATCCATGAACATTAATAGGTAGTTTCTATTAATTGTAAAAATTAGTTTTTAATAATTGTTTGAATTATGAGAAATAAGGATAAGAGCTACTAATATGTTGATAATGACCATGCATGTTTAAAATATTTTTTTTTCATTTTATTCAGATCATAACAAAATTGTATTTACTTACGAAAAATGGATATAAGTTATGCATTGAATGTTTATTTACCTAAGAAAAATGATATATGTTTAAACGTTAAATCATGGCCATCTTAATAAAATACCGGATATCTACCCGAAAAAAAACATCAAGGTGAGCCTTCTCAGGCAATCACGGCTAGAATCTTGTTATCAGGTATGTTCCAGGTAAAAAAGTTAGAAATCTTATTTTAAAAATATCATTATTATGGATAGCTTCCTTCCAGCTGACCTTTAACGTACGGTACCCGTAGTGCCCACATTCTGCAGCCTTGAAGGAGCACATCATCATCATGAAAATATAAAACTGTTGACCTGATCAAATATATAGAGTTCAAACAAACTTCTGAAGAACATTCCAGACACGAACCAAGTCTAAATTTGTAGAAATTGAGCTTCTGAGTTAGACCTTGGTACCATCCCTAAGAGTTTCCTTCGAGACATTATATATTGACAGTAAACTCCTTTTAACACTACCTTAGTCTCGATAACTATTAGTTGAGCTGTCATATTACACTGCTAAACACGTTGGATGACCGAGACAAAGTTATTAACAATCTCATTTACGCAAAGACAGAGACACATTTTTCAGAAATTATAATGTAATGTTTAGGTAATTACATGAAACCAGCACTTATAATTAGTAAAGACAGCAAAAGTAAAGTCTAAAAAAGCACCCACCATATAAAATTATCGCGTAGCACCCCCTATTCCTGGCCAAAGGTCAATTGAGAGTAATTAAAGATCGTGTCCTGGATCTTTCCAGGTGAAAATTCTTTCACGTACTATAACAGCGTTTTATTCTTGGGGTCATGGTTATATGTTGTTATTTCTGACTTTTTTCTCATTATTAAATGTTTATAAATACGCTTTCAACAACAATTAATTATGAAATAGTTTATTTGATTAGCGATTTATATTTTACCCGGATATGTCTTACAGTGAGAGAACGGTTAGTTAAAGGTCGACCACATCATCAGTGGTTAATTAGAGATTGGCCAAAAATGATCGTTACCATGACCGAGGAATCTCAAATGCGATTTATTTGAATGACAATGGCTTATGATCTGATACATGTGAGTCATTATCTTTTTGTATCATTCGTTAGCGCAAAGTCAATTTGTGATATTTTCTCATTTTTATAATATGTAAAGTCACCTTCAAAAGTTTGATTCTTGTATCTGAGATGATTTATTGGATATTAAGGTCATAATGCGAAGTCGTAAAACCAACTACAACTTTGTAGAATAGAGTCTATGTAGATCTTAAATTTTGTTGTTTTTCTTCCGAACGAATGTAGTTCGAGAAGATTAGATGATTTTTTAACAAAACCAGGAAGCAATTGACAGCAAGCTGATTTTTGTGTTACTTAGACATAATAAAAGATCATATTAAAAGTCCCCAGCCTATAGACTTGAGCTTTTGAAGTTCTTGTCATTTTATTTTCTTCCATATTTGTCCATTTTTCTATATAAAAGCAGGTTTCAAAATAAAAAAAACTTTGGTCGAATCATTTGAAAAATTTAGTAAAGGGAATTGCTAAACTTGATTGACCAATTAATAACGAATTAGAATGCGCATTTAATAGTGTTATCGAATATCTTGACAAAAATCAGGACTGTCAATACTTGATGTCGGACTTGAAATTATTGTTTGATGAAAAAATTAACGATAAGACAATATCGTATGGACAAAAGTACCTGACAAACTCGAATCCTATTATGGAAACAAGTTGATTGTCACTTGAAACATCGGAAAACAAACAATTTTGAAGTTTACAAAAAGAGCTCACGATATTCTGAGAAGAAATTTTAAAACTCAAACGTCGATTGAAGAAGATGAAAATAATGCCACCATCCAAACAGCAGCACCATATATTAGGGACATTATAAGAGGAAAGCCATATCTACTATCATCTTACCCGCGCAAATCAGATCTTACACAAAAGTCAGCTAACGGTCAAATACCAGATGAATTTAAACTTCTTCTTGATGGAATCATTAAATCTAAAACTGAAAGAGAAATTACTGAGAGAAGGAAATCTGCTTTTGCACTCTCAATTATTTCTGCTTGTCGTCCAAGATCTTTTGTTACGATTCTTCTGATGAGCTTATCAACATAGATACATAGCAAACATGGCTCAAGAGAGTTAAAAGATCTTTTATCCAGTTTTGGCTTTGCTGAATCATACCAAGAGGTGGAAAGTCTCATCAATAATATCATTTGTTGCAAGTCGTCGACTGATCATATACCTGATTTAGATGTATTCGTACAATAAATATATATATTATGCCTCAAAACCTTTTCGCTAGTATAAGTGGTCAACATTTAGATTCAGGAGAGGCCTGACATACTTATTACGGTGCTGACACAATATACTCATGAGTGCTAGATGCGTTTAATCACAAATGAAGAAAGCAACTAGGTTTACGGAGGGGAAGTTTTTTTGTCGTTGGTTTAAGGCATTGCCTTCTTTAGCACGTAAAGAGCCTGGACATGGTTGTTCCATTCTTCAATCTTTAAATTCTCTAATTATTAACTAATGTGGTCGCCTCTTTAAGCCTATTCTAGTAAAATATTAATCATTGAATCAAATGTCATATTGTGTCAATCGCGATATTATCAAACATTACTTTTCTAAAACAGTTCCTAAGATAATAGAACCAAACAAATTAAAAACCCACCATTAACTATCATTAAATGAATATAACCCTCTCCTCAAGGGGCCTAACCATTGCTCAATGAGAATTATATCAAAATGAGATATTTTCTTTCCTAATGTTGTGTACTTTTTGTATTAGAGTTCACATGATTTTTATTTAATGATTTTTTTAATTATGTATTGTTATGCTGGTCAATTACATGAGAAATAAAAGATATTCCAAATAGATCAGAAATTAATTATTCATGGTCAAAGAGGAATACTCTACCATCCTCTCCCTGGTAGCCTTGATCAGCCTTGATTAGTCATATAAGCTAATTTGCAAGACTGCTCCATTCGTATCTTTCCTTTTCTTACCTAAATAGCTGTTCAAAATATAGAACAACTAGTTGAATCCCATTAAAGGCGGAGATTCGCTAAAGTGGATATCGCTAACAAACGGACATTCGTAGAGCGGGCAATGTCTTTTTCCAAATGACTATTGCGGATATTTGCTAACTTAACAATGGAAAAAACGTCACGTTAGTTAGCTTATTTATCGGGAAAAGGTTAGCAAATATTCGCTATTGTTTTCCTCATTTTGAAGTTAAAAAGTCGTGGGAATTTTGCACCATCTGCTCCGCTGGTGGCGTGATAACTTCCATATGAGCGCTAACAGTATGTGCTGCAGAAAAGGGTCAATTCTGACTCTCAATTTCCGTAGAAATGGGTCTACAATTTTAAATTTTCCCGTAGTAATGGGTCCATAAACGTCAGTGATATATAAAAATGTTTGATATTGTAAAATCTTCTAAAGATAAGGATCTCTTTTCGGCGAAAAAGCCCCGCAAAAAAGGGTGTTCGGAAAATTACCTTCGCGGGACACTCCGATTTAGTTACCACCCGAGATCTAATCTAGGGAGATTCCACTGTAGAGAAAATGTTGTTTTTTTTCTAGCCTTTATTCAGATACTGCAACAGTCAATCAATATTTGCTCTCGTTAAATTGCCTTTCCATGAAATTCTCTCTCCATATGCTTTACGTTTCGAAATAAGGATTGCACATTGATTGCGTGATTCTGTTTTGGAAATAATCCGCAAAAATATGACAGTTTTAAATGGAGAAGGAATTTGTTTGTGCAAGTAAGAGTATGAAGGATTGAATTATATACACAAAGACTCAGGGGGTGAAATTTTTGGTTTTAAATAATAAAATATACCTGGACAAAAAGAACGAAAAATAGTTTCTATAACACGAAAATATTAATCACATGAATCTCATTGGTGAATTATGATAAAGTAAACTATCAAACTTTTATTTAGCTGAGAAATGAGTAGATAAATTCGAGGAAAAACTACTTTTTCTCAAAAATTATTCGAGTTGTAGAAGAAATAAAATGTGTTTTAAGATCCAAAGATTATAGCGCACTCACTGATATAATTTTGAAAACATATAAACCATTATTTCGAGTAGTTGCATATTATCATCTTCGTTTTTCCTTACATCTTTTCATTTTCTCATATTCTTCTTTCACTAGGCCAAAGTACCTTAATATAACTCTTACCTGACCCAAAAATTGAGGTAATTGATTGAAAATGGCGGAGTTATGAAGAAACCAAGAATAATTGCCATGTACTCTAATTGTAACAATATATTGTTTTTTTGATTTTTGCTTGAATAATCATTATTGAGAATAAGAGAAATTAATGTTTTAATAACGAACATGCATGTTTAGATAATTTCTTAAATTTATTCATGTGGTTTATTTCCCTTCGAAATGTGATTGAGTTATTAAATGAATCTGGGAAAACCGTGAACATTTCTCCTAATGGGTAAATTTGATGTTTGATCGGTTGAACATTGCATCAGCAAGAACCTAGTTTATTCACTTTTTTACAATCTATCAAAGAATGATATTTTTAAATCATGTTGTAATTTCTAATCAATCAAAAGGAGAATTTGAATTTAAGACACAGAAGATCTTTCAGGTTATCTGCAAATTAGGTTTCCCTGCTCGATTGAAAATACACATCCAAATATTAGTGTCTTCATATTTTTATCATATATATTAAGCAACTACAAAGCGATTTTGAACCTCAAAATGGCGAAAGTAATTTGATTACTTTTTGGGCTGGGGCCGATTTCAAGTTGCTTGTACAAAAATGAAGTGTAGTCTGAATAATATTTTGATTATTGTCCAATCAACTGCATGTTGCTTTCAAACAAAAACATAAAGTATTGAGAAACTCATTTATGTGAGAAGTGCATCTTATTTTGAAACAGGCTGTAGTGATATATGTAATCATCTTTTGCCTATAAACAATATCTATTTGATTTTTTATCGTTATTATTTATTGTCTAAATTCATATTCTTTATTTCTGTTGCTACTTCTCCATGATTTCTCCATCAATTTCAATTCAATTCAATTCAATTTAATTCTTTCTTGTAAATAAACGTCTTGTAAATAATCTCAAATGAGGCATTGCCTATATAAATTTACAATAGGTTTACAAATATTAAAGTAAAGAAAGTACATAAAAGAACACATAAATACCAGTACTCGTTACAATAATACAATAAAAAATAGATGACAATTCACTTCAAATAAGTAGGTATTGATAACTAGGTATTGATTACTTATTTTGCTGAAGGGAACAGCGAATTTCTGAGTGTGCAGGTACCTTGATGTAAATTAATAATGAAAGTACAATGACGGAAGAATATTCAGTAGGAACATAGTCAAAGTAAATGCAACAATGTTGCTACTGGTAGAGTTAATATAATAACACCTTATCTCATTTCGTTTTCAACATATAGAAGGACTTCTTTTCTTAAGCTTTTCATCGACTGAGTCCATATATTTTCACCGTTCGTTTTCTTTACACGAGTTTCGGCATCATTTGAAAAAAATTGTATTCGTCCAATTCCATCACAGTAGACCACGTGAAATCACGCTGTTGGGTGAATGTTCAAACATCTGTTAACTTCACACAATTTTACATACAATTTTCGACCAATTCGATGACTCATTCTTACAATCTTGGATCAGATAATTGGATCGTTTATTGACGCCTTATCTAATATCTGATATTTCATTTATCGTATCATCTTTATTCATTCAATTTATACAATAAATCTGACATCTCTGGATTCATCTTACTTGTTTTTTAAATATCTAAAAAGATCTGAACCCTTTGCTAGGATTCTTTTCAACACGTAGAAACCAGATGAAGATAAATTTATCATTCATATAATTCTTTTTTTAAAAGAAAATGTCTGTTAAGTAGGGTGTTCAGGTCATTTTTTCTAAACATCAAAAAACAATAAATTTTATACCATTAGAAAGAGCGTGAGATTTTTCTTCAGCGAGGGGTCAAAAAGCGGTTAATGATTTCATAAGTAATTGGCAAAAAGGTGCAAAATAAAACAATATTTTTGTACTGTAACCTTTTGCTTAATCAGCAAATAACATCACTTTATATTAGTGGGCAGACGGGTGTCAGCCCCCTTCCTAAACCAGTCCCCCTTCTTACGGAACACTCATCCCCCAGCAATAAGGTATGTTATATTCTCATATTATACCACTTCAAAGAATCCGCTTTTTTAGTATATTCTCATTTTCCTCATTTTAACATACTAAAAACAGACTAAAAATTGATAAGTAAAAGATACAAGAGAATTAAAACACTAATTAGAAGTGATCTATAGTTTGAATTTTAATAAATTGAAAATTTTAGACATGTAACATTCCTTTCCCTTCCTAAACTAGCCTCCCTTCCTTTCTACAGCATATTTGCCAGCAACTTAAAGTCCGTGTTTTTTCTTTGAATGACTAAGAATTACCTTTTTCTTTAAAGTACAAAATATTTGTGACTTTTGAAATATTCATAAGCTTATCTTCATTGTAAAAAACGAAGAAGAAAGCAGAGACAATATTTTCATTCTTGTTCAAACGCTAAGAAATTCCCACTGCTGCTTGAAAGAGAAATCGTAGAGATAATGGCCGAAAAACCTACAAAGGTTACCTTATTAAATTAACGATCAATGATAATGACGAGCATGAAATTAACGCGCAATGAAATTAACGCGAATGTCGACCTCTGAATATTTAACATAAATGATATTAATGCGAATTTTGAAAATCAATCAATCAATCAATCAAATTAACATTAACATTAACAGTAACATATATGTTTTTAACAAACAATGAAATTCACATACATGATATTAACGCAAATTTTCGAAATTCGCGTTAATATCATTGATTGTTAATTTTCTTTAATAAGGTATTCAAAATAGGAAAATACATGACAGCTATTTTGAAATAGACTTGCGCAGTTGTGTTTAATAAAAGATGATAAATTGTATTTTAAAAAATGCACGAAAAAGAAACTTGGAATACCTAATTATCTATTTCCCTAGCAATAGTTTGACCATTGTATCAGGTCCTCCAGACAAATCATATTCAATAACATTGAATATGTCTTTTAGACATAGACATAATACGTTAAGTAACTGAATTCGGTCTGAATCAAAAGTCAAAACTTAGTACACAATTCAAGTATGATGTTGAACAAAATGTTTTTTTTAGCCCACAAAAATATTAATGATATTTCCCAACCAAGTATATTGCCCCAAGTAAACCTCCCTCCAATTAATACCCCATGCAAAAAGGTTGCCAGAATTACCCCGAGCATAAAGATGACCAAAATTGGTTTCCCAAGTAATTGCGCCATAAATTGCATCTGAGGCAAATGAACCCACAAACACCAAGCAAACACGTCCCAAGAAAAATCCTGCCACCTGAAGAAAATTATTTGTATGCCTGTGGCGGATCTGGTCCCTTTTCTGAGTATCTTCAAAAAAGATTTCAGGACTCATTTACGTTCTGTCATCTCAATACTACTGAAAAAATAAATATTTGCTCTTGCGTTTCGTGTGTTCTTTTGAAGGGGAAAGTCATCCCTAGAAAGGTGTACGAGATTTCTGATAAGTGATTTGCCTCTCGAAACCACTGGCTCAAAAGAAAGATTCTTTTGCGATTCTTTAGATTCCGATCTAACATATACATATTTCTGCTTTTTAAGATCCTTTTAAATTGAAAGATCTTTCTGGGATTTTAAGTTTTGAATTATATGTGATTTCTTTGATTTCTGTGAACTGTGATTTGTGTGCTTTTTTTGATTTTATGATTTCTTAATGATGTTAATTTACGTGAGTGGCGTGATTTCTTTGTGATTTCTCTGATTTAGTAACCCCCTGTTCCTTAAGTGCAACAGTTAAATCTTTCTTAATACCTCGATACATGGTACGAAGATTAAAGGGTGATTCAATTTTCACATAAATGGCTTTATTATGACATTATCATTCCCATTGCTACGAGCATTCCAATCCATTGTTCTATGACGTCAAACTTCTTTTAATCTATCTGTAAAGCTTAATTCATTTTTCTTTTTCACATGTATAGCAGGTTATATGACAATGCTGCCACCCCTCCCGCTGTACACGTTTTTAGAAAATAGTAAGAAATTCTAAGAATTTCAATTGTAATGTATTTATAGTAATCGAATTCTGATTGAAAATTACTGCCACCCATTATCAAAACACATTCTAAGTCGTCAATAGGGCGCTGTTGACAGGTCAAGACAGAGTTAAATGGTACCGCAATATCGCCTGATGAAATGTTACATCAAAATGTTTCTACTGAGGAAATAGTGACCTCATCTCGATAATAATACATCTCAAGGAATTGTCCCGAACTCATGGTTGAATTTCTAACTTGGTTAAGAATCACACATTAGTTAAAACTAGGATAATCTCTACTACAGACCAAAATGCGATGCAAGTGATTTTGAGTTTCTTCAGTTATGCTTCGGACTTATTTTCAGGTTATCTTAATAAAGATGTTTCAAGACAATTTCCAAAAGGATCACTAAATGGATTAGAAGTTTCAACAAAACTTTCACAAACCCGTTAAGAACTATTGTCAACTATTGGCTATTCTTGTCATTTGATTGGTTAGAAATTACAGTAATTGTAAATAAAACCAAAGTAGAAACATAAATAAAAATAAATCCGTAGGATAAACAGATAGTTAAATCGATAATGTTAAAAAAGAAAACGGCCATGTAAAAGCTCGGAGCAGTAAGATTTTCATGTCAATACCCATAGAGAATCAGGGGACAGGTACTGAGTTATAAAATATCTCATATATGACCTGCCCACAAAAGAAATGTAGGGCAATGACATGAAGAAAAGATAATAATTAAACGACAACACAGACTACTAAGTATCACAGTACAGGCCACAAAAAAAAGGAAAAACGGCGCGCTCATAATATCGTGCGTTTTGTAAATTTTTCGTCTAAAATATAGCATAAAATATGTTGGCGGCAAAAGGATTCTGATGAAGATTAAAATACGGCTGATTCTTTGCCGTGTTCAGTGAAATGTGATATTTTATTAAATTCAGAAATAAAGAAACCATTTCTACATGAACCAATCAGAATCTTGATGATGTGATTTCCAACAAATTAAAAAGATCAAATTAGCGATATTTGGCGACGATCCCTTAAAAACACGAATTCGGATAAAAGGCGTCTTAGTTAGTTAAACCTTCACGGGTAGGCTGGCACTGATGTTATAAATTTTTTTGAAAAGCGTTTAAATTGTGAACAAGCATTTTGATTTCTTCAAATTACTAACTATAATCCATTATGTTTCATTAAGTTTTTCTTGGAAATCCATCATACAAATTGATCTAAGAGTAAACTACAGAACAACTATAAAAATATCGATTAACACATCAAATTAACCCTTTTTGGACTGGGGGGCACTTTCCGCCCCCCCCCCTAGTGGTTTTTGTTCAATAACTCAAAAATGAAAAAAGATTACGCCTCATCCTTTTCTGACTTTTAGTTTT
>JAUKPT010001160.1:0-16209 GCA_032273505.1 Nanomia bijuga
AGGCATATGTCCTATAGTAGGCAAAAGACTTATAGTAAGCATCTGTCCTATAGTAGGCATATGTCCTATAGTAGGCAAAAGACTTATAGTAAGCATCTGTCCTATAGTAGGCATATGTCCTATAGTAGGCATAAGTCTTATAGTAGGCATATGTCCTATAGTAGGCATAAGTCCTATAGTAGGCATAAAAGTTCATTCAACTTTCGTATCAGTCTCATGATGAGAATAGAAAAGGTTTTGTAGAAAACTATTGTGAGCATTAATAAATGTTATATTTTACCAGAAAAAAAGTGTCAAAAGTTATAGCAATTTGAACCAAATGGACCAAAAGCCGTTTTGAATCATCCATCCTGAACCAAGGAAACAAAAGTAAAAGTGGTACCTAAAAGATAACTTAAATCTTATTTCGCGCAAAGTGTTTTTGCCATTTTTCAATAAAGTGCGCATAGAATTTGCTTAGTAGGTGCGCACTAAATCAGAGTCGATTTGATTAATCTGAGAATGGGCACAAAATGATATATGTTAAGCTGAAGAGGTTGTTTTCTGTACTAGCTGAATTATATATGCGCACTAAAATAGAAATATGTATTTTTATCATAAACATTTGTACTCAACAGATTTCGATGTTAGAATTTGATTCACATAAGGTTTATAACCCCTACACAACCTTTCTACCTTTAAATCATTTCAATCAGGTTTTAACCTGGCTCGATATGATTATGATGTTTCATCACATGAAACTTAAAAATACATTCTAAACTAGTTTTAATAACAGACACCTATCGAGTAATGTTTTATCTATTTTGAAAAAAAAAACAATTTAACTAAAAATCTGCTTGTTAATTGATCCGTTCTTCTAAGTACCTCATTAGACTAATTACTTTCTTCCTACTAACTTTTATTTCATTTAAATTTGGGTCAAATCAGGAAATTTGGTCGATTTTCTGCATAAAAACAGCAATCATCGTTCTTTTTTGAACAGCTTTAATCGGATCAAAAGCTTTAATTGGAAAACCTGGTAAGCACATCGTTCAAGTTTACACGACATTTGGGGGTAGACCTGTTTTTCACATTTCTATGTCTTTAGACTGTGAATATAGAGTGGCTATTATTAGCGTTTCTTTATGACATACTACAACAGTTCATTGATGACATAAAAATAGCTAATGAATGTGGCCCAAAAACATCATATTACATGATGAAAAAGTGAAAAAATATTTACGAAATAAACCCAAATTATTCCATTGGTCGAGCAAGCGAGATCAAAAATAGTTCAAGGGTTAAAAATATTTTATATTTTCACAAGAAACAAATCCCCTTCAAAAGTTGTGAGAAAAAGTAGAAAATATTTTCGCGCCAAACGACACTTAGCGTAAAGAAAAGTGAATTATCAAAAATTATCAAAAAAATAATTTTCTTTCTCACTTTTGGTTATTTAAGATATTTAAGCATTTATTGTAGTAGACAGAAATTTATTTATTTTTGGAAGTATCCAGAAACGATAATTTACATTTAGAAAGTTTGAAATATCGTTTTTAATCAATTCATCAAATGAATTTACACCTTGAAATTTAAAAGATTTAATTTCATAGTTGTCTTTACTTTCTTGCAATACAGACTTTCCTCCAACATTGAGAGTTAAAATATTGTCTAATGGCGTTTTTATTTCATGAAAGTTTGCAATGAAGTGTTGAGACAATCCCTGAAAAATCAGATTTGTTCTCTTTGATATTCATCGTATGTACGAAATGAAGCTCTCTTACGCAAATCGATGACGTCAAAGACACAAGTAACGATGCCTAAAGTTGTAAAAGGTACTATCTATTTTAATCTTTTAGAATAAACATCCATAATGATCAATGATTTCTCTAATCTAAAAGTTGATTAACATCATGAATGTATTTTCATTGTATTTGATAAACAAAATGTTTACGCTTTTACTTAATTGCAATCTGGGAGATGTGCACAAATTTAGTTTTTACAAGTAGGCAAATTATCAAAAAGCCATTTGTCAAAACCATTTATGAGAAATTAATGGGTCAAATTTGACCCAATGAACAAAAATAATGAAAAAGTCCATAGAGACCCGTCATCATTTCTTTAATCATAGATGATGCCATTTATTCATAGAGGAGGTACTGTATATACTCAGGTCATTTTCAGCAAAATGCCATAATGATAATGATGACAAACAAGACAGGGGCTATAAAATCATTTTAGGCAACACAAGGATCATCTTAAGCGATAGTGTTTTTGTCAAGTACCGGAAGTGTCAGAAACGGAAATAATTTTTCCAAAACACTTGTTCTTTCAAAATTCTAAGCCGCCATTAAAGATTTTCTGAAATTCAAAATGTTCTTAAAACTAATTTTTGCAGAGTATCTAAGTACTTGATCATGATCGTTAACCCTATTTTGTATGGCCATATCCCCCCCATCGAAAAGAACCTTAATGAAGTGCTAGAGGGATCATACTTGGCACAATTGTAATATGTGTTAAAAACTTTCGATTGACGTCAAAAATTATGACATGGCGATGTCATGACGTCATTTTTTGGCGATTACGTCATAAAAATCCGACATTTTACCACTTTTGGAAAAATACCGATAAAATTAGTTTTAGGCATCGGGAGAAAGTGGTTGACCCATTTAAACGTTCTTTTCGAAATTGAACATAAGTTAACTCACGGCGTCAGATTTTCATGAAACTTAGTCAAATGCTTTCTTTTAACAATATCTTAATCGTGTATTAGTACAAAGTTGTATGAATAATCTAAACATATTTTATGGTCATTGACGTATTTTAGGCCTTTATATCGGAAAATATAGGATTTTTTGACTCTTCCCCCAATTTTGTACCACTGAGCCGGAACCACTTATCTTATGAATACCAAAATTTGTCAGAAGGTGTCTTATAAATAAATATTAAAAGTCACTGAAAGAGGGGGGTGAATCCTCAGAGCTGACACGTACATATAAAGAAAGTTATAATTTATAAAAAAATATAGGAAACTGAGATTGTTTGCTAATTTCTTTGCATTTCCTAACAATTTTGAAAAGTTATATCTCAAGAATGAATTGACAAAATGAGCTGCAATTTTCGGCATTTCTGCTTAAAAACAAAATAACTGAATACAAACAAAATAAAACATTTCCAAATAATTTAATCATTTGATATGGGATTACCCCTTGACAAAACGCTTTGGTGCGTTTCGAGCATTGGACTTCATTCCCGGACTATTATGTTTATATCGAAATTATTAATTGGCGCAAAATTTTACAATCGAATGATGTATAATATGAACAGTTCTCGTACTTCCGGTACTTGACAAAAGAACATTATCTCTTAAGATGATCCCTGTGATATCTAGAATGATTCTCAGTCATAAAAAAACTGTGTTGGTTAAAATTTTTGTCTAGAGATCTGGTAACCATCTTGAAGAAACTCTACTCGTGTATTAGTTGGAGATTGATTTCGAAGTTGAATGCTCAATACACTCGCTTATATATATTATTCATGATCTACCAGCTTCTTTTATAAACAACCTCAGAAGTTGAACAAACATGTTGACATTTTACATCGTTGAAAACGAGGCAGTTCGATTCAATGTTGAAATATTTGCTCTCGTTAATAACGACTTTTGTCATAAGTATTTTTCCTTTCAAATGGGCGTCAGTGACAAAAAACGCATAGGTCCAAGTTGATTTCGTTTCTTTTTGTTATTTTACTAGAATTGATTTTCTTTTTCAAAATCTTTTTCGAAAAAAAATGGGAAAAATTACATTTCTGATTGTGTGAACAATATTGTTCGCCATTTTTCTATTTGATTTATTAGTAGTATTTAAAGAACACCATACATTCATAGTATAAAGAAAAGAATAATATCTTCATGAATCTTTCCAAGAAGCTAAATTATTCTGTACTAGAAAATGTTTTTTGATTGATAAGAGATTCCCTAACGACATCATTTTGTTTTTTGTAGATTCACACTCTTTTCTGGGTCACATTTTGAAAGTTTTCAAAAACAAGTCTCGAAAATAATGCTTTTATTTATATCCATATATTGGGAAAATGTTTTTGTGATTCTTTATTATTTATTTTACAAGGGCAAATTCACATTTCATAAAAAATAAAATTTTCTTTAAATAAATAAATGACGAACCGGTCAGAAATTGGGCCAGAATTATTTCATCTTGCTTATGTGAATTTATCTTAAACTAGGTCAAGGGAGGTCATTATAATAGGTCATCTCATCCAGGGATTGTCTAGGCCCTTTTTTTAGATTTCAAACACCTTGAGAAAAACATCTAGTTCCTTATAAATGAGAAAAGTAATTCTAAATTTTGACCTGAGTATAAGGTTTGCATTACCTCCAGGATAAAGATTTAAAAGTATACTACAGAGTACAAAATGAAGTCATATGTTCCAGAATTTTCCAGAAATTGATCGAAAAAAAATGTTTTTTAAGAATACTTCCAAAAATGTATGACATTAATTGAACATCTTCTTTCGTTGCAAAATGGTTAAAAGGTTATGTAACATAAAGGTAGGTGTGTGGCCTTTTGGGGGGTTCCCATACTTAAAAGCACAATTTTCGCAAATAGAAACAACTTTCTCAAATTATCTGAATATGATTTTCACATATAAACTTAAAAATATCCTTAAGTCCCTTATTCCCAGGAAAGTCTCAACCCCTGTGATACCAGAACAAGAAAAAAAACAGTAAATAATTTTTTAACTTTTATATTTCATCTGTCATAACATTTCTTTAAACTTTACTCATTAATAAAGTATAAGGAAAAAAAAATTGTCAAATTTGAAAAGCTGATGAAACATTATATACAATGTACTAATAAACTCATAAAAGTCAATATATGAACTATGATCATTGAAAAATAGCAATGACCTCAGAAGTCAAATGTGTTTTTTAAAGAGCCAAGAAACAAGCATTGGGTCATTAATACAATTCACAATAAGATTTTCCAAAGAGTCAAATATTAGTAACAACACAACCTCTTTGCTACCAAAAGAGGAAGTTAATAATAAATCTTTCCAAAGGAACCCGCCTCATGCACTTGCATCATAAGCAGATACAGAGGGTGGAAATGATACTAAAAAAATATCAAACAACATTTAAAAATGTATATTTGAAAGTTTAATCGACTCTTTTTCAAAACCAAATACAATCATGAATGTATGTAAATCGTAAAATTGAAAAAAATAGTGATTGTGTTAGAAAATAACTTGAAAAGCTTTCGAAAGCTACATAAAGAAAGAAAACATTAAGCCCTGAGATGCTTTATGGAAAATGAATAATGCACAGTTTGTTTGTTCGGGAATTTTGTACTAAAGATCCTTTTGAAGCAAATAAGCTTTTTTCACATAATCACCAGGAGAGACCAAAAAATGATCCATATAAACATATATACAAAAAAATCTAAAACTTAATCATGGCAATAGCAAAAATAAGTATTGTTAGACATAGTTGCAACAAGGAACATCTACACCCACAACATTTCTTGCATTGTCTTTAGCCATAATCTGAATTAACAATGCACTAGTTATACATATGCATGAAATCCATCACATGAAATTCCTTACATATTACACATGGGCACCTTTAAATATCACTAAATCCTGAATAAATGTTTAACCGAAACAAAATGAGATCACTAGATCATTCTAATTTAAAGGCAAAGGCATGTATGTATTAAGCACATTACAAAAATAAAACTACAAAAACGACAAAAATCATAATGATAATGATATGGAAAAAAAAAAAGCACACACTTAAACATAAAATGTACTATGCATTTAAAAATCGAAATGTTGAGTTTTTTTAGCTTGAAAATATTATTGAAAACTTTAATTTTGTTTTGAAGCTATGTAGAAATAGTAAAAACACTTTAATTTGAAATAAAAATGATGACCTTATACCAACATATAAGTATCACATAAAACTAGCCAATTGTTGTTAATTATTTTCGACACATGACATGTTTCAATAAGGAAAAAAATGATGCAAGCAAAAGTATATCAAATTCTTTAGGCAGAAAGATTGAGTCAGTTAAAATGAGAGAAAAAATATCTTGTTGGTTTTCTAATAGAACTTAAATATTAGACACAAAAATATACCTCTCTCCCAAAATTTAAGCCTAGAAAATTCGACTCATAGGTGTAACTGTACCAAGTTCAAGATGTTATGAAGTAAACAAATAGCTAATAAAACACAACGGAATTAATTCAAAATAATAATGAATATTTACAAATGATGGGGTTCTAAAAACTAAAAATATATTGTTAAACAATGAGTTTTGTGTATCCATTTTAAGTATTTCATGATTAAAAATTCGTTTAACTACTTTTCACTGCAGCTGCCATAAATACATCTTCGTTAACTGTATTACCTTGTCCACCAACTAAGTTATCAGGAACCATTTGTTCTGTAGCTTCGTCGTGACAATGATGGGTACGAATATGCGTTCTCAAATTTGAGGAAGAGATAAATTTCCATTTACAGATGGAACAAGAGTAAGGTTTGACACCTGTATGTGTTAAGACATGAGATTGAAGATTACCAGACGTTGTGAAAGCTTTGGAACATGCATGACATTGATAAGGTTTTTCTCCGGTGTGAATGCGAATATGTCTTCTTAAATCACTTGATGAAACGAATCCTGAAAAAAAGAAAATAAATTATTAATAAAAGGAATTATCTAAACATAATAAGGAAATACAAAATATTTCCAAGCTTTTTGATTTGAGTTTTATTGATTCAACAATCATAATAGTATTCTTACATTTAAATCCTTTAATCTTAAATCCATTAAACGTAAAATTAATTAAGGTCATGGGCATCTTTGGCATTGACGATTGATCTAAAAAGAAGATATTTAAGCTGTCGATATAGAAATTTAAATTATGTTAACCTTTGTTGCAATGTTGACATCTATGTGGTTTTTGTCCAGTATGTGTAAGAACGTGACGTTGTAAGTTGGTAAGTTGAGCAAATCCACGACCACAGACTGTACATTTGTACGGTTTCTCGCCTGAATAAGAGAAAGGAAATAGCATGATTAAATAAATATATTCAAAGAAAAAAAATTGACTTCATGATATGCTTAAATTAAGTTGATATCGAAAGTATCAGCATAATCAGAACTTGGCAAAATTATCAAGAAAATCAAAAATTGACTCCTATTTGGCCAAAGTAATCATTAGGAAGACATTTAATAAAAAATCATACAATAATGTAGAATAGACACCCATACCTGTGTGGATTCTCATGTGTATCTTTAGGTGTGCTGCAAGAACAAATGCTTTGGCACAAACTTCACATTTATGAGGTTTTCGCCCAGAATGTATTAAGACGTGACGTTGATAATTCCATGATCTTGTAAACGTTTTATTACAATATTCACATAAATATACTTTTTCGCCTTCTTCACCACTTTTAGGAGATAACTCGCCATCCATTCCTTTCGAAGGTATTTTATCATCGCGTTTCACCATTGATGGTTCCATAGTACTATTAATAATATTATCAACAACAGCAGATGAACTGCTTTCGCTACATTTCGATGAATCAGAAGATGTGATACTGTCTGTTTCAGAGCCATCTTCGTGACGTTCCTTTTTGATTACATTATGGTTATGGTTTTCTAAAGCTGCGGCAACTGCATTTGGAAGTAATAAATTATCATCTTTTTTTACAGAGTTATTATCTAAGTCGAAAAATTCATTATATAAGTCTCTTTTAACTTTTTCGTTTGAGTCTGTTTCGAATGCTTGTGGATGATGTTGAGACATCTGTGGTGCACATTGCTGTTGTTGCTGTTGTTGTTGCCTTTGAAGTTGCGCAGTTTGATGCTGTTGATTTAAAAGTTGTTGAAAATGTTGTTGAAACTGTTGATCAGATTGAGGTTGGTTGTTGCTTGGTGGTTGGTTTTGAAATAATTGAGGCACCTGAAGAAGAATGAAAAACAATATCAATTCCAGTGAAAGAAATCAAAACATACTATATTATTTTAAATCCTGTGAGTGGAAAAAATGACAATATAAGCCACATATAAATCAAGACTATTTAATCTAATGTCCAAGTTGATATGATACTGATCATTGCACAAAAGAAAAAATAGATTTAAAGTTAATTACCTGTTGCTGTGATTGCATCTGATTGAAAGGTACCTGCGAGAATGGAGACATAGCTGGAAGATTTAATGGTTGTGGTAGATTTAATCCAGGTAAGGTTGAAGAATTGTTGAATGATGGCTTGTCTGAATAATTTTGCCAGCCAGAGGCCATTTCCTGATAGTGTCGTGCCCATAATGTTGGTAAGTAATTGTAGTATTCGGGTGGATAGTAAAACGCAGGATGGTAATAAAAGGGATTTCCAGAAGGAACTTGCTGGTCGAGCACAGGCTCTAAAATAAAGAGAAAAAATGATTAATGATAACACTAAGAGTTCCAAATACCCCATTCTTATTTGATCTCTTTACATTGTTAGCTAGAAATAATTGCATTACATTTTTAAGGTTGCATGTAGTTAAACATTAAAAACATTCGATTTTGTTGCTACCATCTTTTTCCCGCATTTCATTTGTTTTTTTAAAAGCGCGTAGATTTTCGCGCCAAAAATGGCAGTTAGTTCGTTTTGCAAATTATTACGGCAAAATTCAGTTGTGGAGAAATCGACACGTAAAAATTGAAATGACGGAGAAAAGTGAAAACTTCAACTTCATTATTACAATAAGATAATTACATTTAAGAAAAACAGTGCAAAACCTTCCCAATCCTCAGAAACAAAAGAAATATTAGGCATGTGAAATACATATTTGGTTTTAGGAAAATCAGTTATGCCCTGGGATACGAAATACAATATTCTATTGAAGTATTAATAAATTATCAAATTGAAGGACAATCAAACCCAGGTCACAGCAATGGGGGAAATCTTTCATTGTACATTAATAAATACAGTCCATGCTGCATAAACCAATATCAACTGCATATCAAATAATCAAGATAGACACATATCAATAAATTTCACCATTTCATCATGTCATAAATATCGCATCAAATAAATCGACAACAGTTACGTCATGTCATATAGTTTCGAATTTTTTTACAAATATGTTATTTTAATATTTATCGAAACTTATTTTTTGAAACAAGGAGTAAAAATGTCATTGCGCGTGTTTACCTGTGTTTCCTGTGCAGTGGTCCTGTCTTTCTATTACCTTTTGACGGTCACTTCGTACATCTTCCCACAGTCGGTTTAAGGAGGGGTGAGGCTCATCCATTATTTCGGCTTAACAATGGTTAATTTAATGTCAGATGTAGGTAATCACCTATTGTAAATCGAGATTAAGGAAAAACTAAAGATTATCCATTATATTATAATTATCGTTTACAGTAATTACTTGAATTAGTTAAAATTTTCCATTCTTTACAAAAAAAATGATACTTATCATCAATTACAATCAGTTACTGAAATATTGCGCATTTTAGCAAAACCCGTGAAAATTTAACTGTAGTAAAGTTCGTGAAAAATATGACAAAATTTTCTTAGACAATTTAGCGTATGCGTTATCATTTTGTTGCACACAAGGGCTTATATTTTCCTTAATCTTTTTCTGTTGTCAACGTATTTTCTCGAGAAAAATTAGTCAAGTATATCGTTTTAGTTAGTATTTTACGATAGAAAATAGAGTATAGAATACATAATTAACTTTTATTAGGTGTGAAGTAAAGTTTATGTTTATTTAAACACTAGTAAACTTACGATTAATCGCGTATAATAAATAATGTTTTATAAAAAGGATTAAGACTTGTAATAAAAGAAAGATTCAAAAAGATGTTTATACCATCCCATTTTTCGTCATGTAAACATGGTCGTATACAAAATTGAAAAAGTTAACAGTGCAGTCATGTCAAATAATACAGTCTACTAAAAATGCGCTTTGAAATATTGAGAGAAAAAAGCAAATGAATTATCAAGCAGTGTGAAGGTAGAGGCAAACTAACAAATAAATTCAATCATTTTTCTTAATTTTGAATAATTTAACTTCTAATGTGTGTCAATTCAAAAAGGTTTATATAAAAAATCAAATACAATTAAAAATAAATAATGTAAACTATAAAATATAACTTACCTTCCAGATCGTCCTTCCCTTTTTGTTTTTTTACCAAAAAGGCTTTAGGCATACCGTTCATGGAGAAATAATTGATAAACTTGTTAAATGATATTCTGTAAGACTGTTTAAAGCTAAGGTAAAATTATACCCTATATTACTATGTAGTAAGGCTGAAATCGATAATTCAGATGTATGCCTTGATAATCTTTCTGTATGTATGTATAAAAATCAATTCTCAAAATTATTCTTCAACGATATCCGTTCTGAATATTAACTAACTAGTCCGTTCGTCAAATGAGTTAGAACCCTTCTGCTGAAGAAAATTATCGCGATGGTGAGTTTTATATGTATGATAGTATAAAAAAAGTTTTTTGAGAAAGTGCGCTTTCAAAAAAAAAATGCGCCCTAGCCACCAGTTCTTTTGTATGTATTGTTATGTTTAAAAAACCCTCGCAGCCACCCGTTTTAAAAGTCAAAGTAGTTTTTGAGATCACGCTGTATGGCACGGTGCCGCAAGCAAGCATGAACAAGAAGAATAATGTAACAGGTGGCAAAATGGTCGGTAATTAAGACGGTATTAGTTTGATACACATGGAAAACTTAGATTAGAAATCTATTCTGTTCCGACAACGAAAGGACCTTATCAAAACAAAATCAATACACAGGACAATAGGAAAAGGAAACTAGAATAATAATACAAGGTGTGAAAAAATAAAAAAAAAGTAAAAAAACAAAAATTGTTTCTAAAAGAAAGTCGCGCAAGTGTGTTGTATTATGAAATACCAAAATCATTCAAACCCGACTTTACTTTTTATTGTAGTTATTCGAATTTAATAGTTTAAATGACGTATTAAAGAACGGAATTGATCAGAGAGATCATATAGACTCCTTTTATCGTCATCATATCTTATTGTTTTCTTATATATATCTTTTTATTTTTGTCGTTGCGAGAGAAAGCTTTTTTCAGTGAATAATTTTTATCATGGTTTGATGACCGCGAGGTTTCGCATCATTAGGCACAGAGTCAACATAGCATATTCATACAAACAGTTAAAAAATAAGATGTTGTTAAAGAATCTCTTCATTTTCCATTTTTAACCCAAACGTATATATTTTATCCAAACCTGTTTAGAACTAAAAAGTGATAAAAAATTGTTTTTTTTAGTGCAGAAATCTTATTTTCAGTTAACGCAGCATTAGGGTGGAACTGTAAACAGCAACAGGTCTTTTTTCGAAATCAATTTTAAACAAAAATGTCATTTAAAAATAAAATATTTTTGGGTGGTAAAAACGTTCAGAAAAAAATAATTTTAGTTTAGATAAATCTCTTGGACTCTATTTCCTTTTACTCGAATAGCTACTCAAGTTTTTAATTGTGAGAAAGGTATTTCTAAATTTGATGCATTGCCCGATTTACACTGATTTCAATAGTTTAAATACAAACGAGTTTAATAGTGGGCGTTGAATAGTATGAACAGGGCGCAAAGTAAGCTGAAATAAATCTTTCATTTTGGTTGAAATGAAATGATTACTGTGCAAAAATAATTAGTTATTTCTAACTAAATGAAAGATAGACTTTTAATGGAATAATAGACCAATCGGCTACAGAATTAGAAGACAACACATCCAGGGTCGGGGGATTGAGAATTTACAGATAGTTGTATTAGATTGAGTAAGGATAGAAGCTTCTATTGTCAATTTGTTTTAGACCTTTGAATTGAACAATTATGCCCCCATAAGTACTGCATGTAACTTAAAAGTACGAAATAGTACTCTAACTGCCTGGCATAAATCTACCTTGTGAATAAGTGTGAAGGAGTGGAATTCATACTTAATGTGCGTTCATATCACATTCAGAAAAGAAAGTAAACTTTCAGTAAATGACTTTTGATTTTTGACCTTAAATAGAGGCCCTAAATAATCTTTTTACCAGTTCTAGTAACTCTGGGAATATCAACAACGTTATTAAAGGAGGTAGAACCGTGGGGTAATGTTCCATGGCTGTTCGTTCTGTTAACAAACCCCTTTTCTGTACAAATATGCCCCCATGATGTACGAACATTTTGGGGACCACGTGCTTAAATCTGGACACAGCCATTCTTCTTTACTATCGACTTAAAAACATTCAGATTGTGCAGAAACAATATGTTTTACAGAAATTGCTTTAAGAACTCAAACTTGAAGAACAAGTTATCTGCTAACTTGCAATAAAAAAACCAAAATAAATTTTTAAATATTATATGAAATTTCCAAATTTGATAGCAACTTACTTCAATGCTAATTTTTTATAAGAATTTAGCAACTTGAGTGCTAACCAGTATCTTAAGTTACTTTTGTGATTTTTTTATTTCTTATATCTATCAGGTCTTGATTTCTATGTCTAGGCATACAATCTAGAAAATTGACCTGAAGAAGCTAGAGAACTGCTCAATAAAATCTAATTAATCTTTTTATTATTAGATTAGAGTAAACAATCCTTTTTCTGTACGTGTTCCCTTTCTTTTTATATACGTGAGATGAACAATCCTTTTACAAGTATCGATCAATTATTCATTTACAATTATTAACAAAGCTTCTGTTGACAAGTAAGTGCGATAAAGACATCATGAACGAGAGTTATTTGTACCTGCGTTTTGTATTCTTATTTTGACATTTGATCAAATGCAAAAGTTACACTTTTCACTCTGTTTCTAGGCAAAGGTCTTTGGTTTATATAGTTCTCTGTTCTAAAGAAAGATTCTACAAAAAAAAGAATTTGCCTATCAAATGACTGATTCAATTTAGGTTAAATAGTTTCTTTATCTAAAGTATACAATTTGTAAGTCTTTTAGTACATCCACACCTACAACTACGACTTTTAATACGCTTAGACATATTTAGAATAGTGCTATGTATCCTAAAATCATTAATGATTGCCTTAAAATCTAAAATTCTAATAATCTATTTTTATTGTATGGCCTCAAATTAACTGAACTGAACCATCTTTATATAGTCTTTCTTAATGGACCTTAACGTGCTTTACATTAGAAAATAATATTCTACTAATTTTCTTCGGGTAAAGAAGAAGACAAATTGCGATGCATCTGTTATTTGTCAACCACCAGCCAAATCCCAAAAAGAATCCAGTGTCGATTTAAGATAAGCATGCGATAAACAGCAAATTAAGACGAATTAGGATTCAAACAGATATTCAAAGAGCATGTGTTCAAAGTTGCACACGAATGCAATTACGTGATTGAGTTGATAGCTTGCACTGAAAACCAAATATTACTCTTCAGGTCAAACATAGCTTCTAAGAAAGTGAAGAATGATTTATTTTCTTTTTCTTAGAAGGCAAGATTAGTGAGATCTTTTTAGGAATGCATATTTTTGTTCTACCAGTTTCTGAGTATGAACTGTTGTTCGTCACGTAGAGAGAAAATAACAGTTTTAAACAAAATGTTTTCACACCGGTGGACAAAGCTCAACATTTTTGTAGCACTAGCTAGTAGACACCTAGGAGTTTGAGTAATCTTATACAAGGGATTTAAAAATATTTTCGACAATTTTAGGCACAGATCTAGTGTTCAATTCATTTTACTCAATTCCTATAAGTATCCGTGACAGATTTTAGGCCCTAGAAACGGTTTGTAATTTCGTATAATAATAGTCAGATATATCCGACATGTCATCTCCAAGGACGTGTAGTTTTTTAGGTCGCTGTAGCAGCACAGCTCCTAGTTACACATTGTCATTGCGCATACTAGTCAGTTATGTCAACCGGTTGGTATCCTTTAGTCTTTTGTTTGCTGTTTTAATGCGTAAAAATATCAATATCGTATCTCCAAGCGAATTCAGGACTGTTAACTTCCTGTCTGACATCATTGTCTGTATTATAGGTTGCGAACGAAACTTTTGGTAGAGGTATACGAATTTGATGTTGACACTTACGAATTACGTTAGAAACTTATTATTTTAACAAAACATCAAATTGAGACATTTTAGATTAAACCAATAAGCCTCCTAATGCTGTCTTTTCTAATCAATAAAATGGCTAAAATAGCAGAAATTGTGTGACTGACTATATTATTATATTGTAGTCCTTCTAACTTTTAAATAAATGTTCGTTTTAAGGAATGTTGATAATTCTAAGATCATTTATTAATAGAGAAATAGGTACTAAGCTATAGCACGAGAAAGAATCTTGAAACCATCTTTCAGGCGTTATTGATTCTCTCCAGTACTCTACCTTTATTTCAATTTCATAATTTTGCCCAAATCGGTGCTCGAATTAGCCTTCAAAGTAATATCCTTTATGTATCTTCTTTTCTTCTAAGGACTATTACACTTGAATTTCTTTTTCATCTTAGTATGACCCCTCGTATGTATTCAGTGTAATTATATGCAACCCTGATGAAAAAATATTTTTTGACCAGGTCATATCGAATTTGTCTTCATAAAATTATGAAATGATATCGGTTTCCTGATCTGAACAAAGACTGGTTGTAATAATGAAAATGAAGTCTTTACCGGAAGTCTCCTAGTTGGACGTTCCTCAAAACTTACACTGGGTGGCGAGACTGCATTGATTGAAAAATCACAGTATCAAGTATTAAAAAAAGATTCATAAATTAAAATAATATCTGTTTGTCGAATCAAACGAAGAATAACAAGTAAAATAAATGAATGAGATCGTGTCATGATTTTTTCATGGTAGCAGAAAACACTTTGCTGATTTAATTGCCGTACAACCACCTTCTTATTTGATTAAGATTACTAAGATTCTTATAGCACTATCGATATATTTAACTGTGAATTCCTAAAATGATTTCTAGGTCTTGGCGAAGATTTTTCTAATTGTATTTTTGCGATAGCTTCGCTCTTTAAAAATAAATAAGCACATTAGTACATTACGATTGGATTGAGCGCGAAGAAAGGTCACAGTGGTTTAAATCTTAGTTTGACAGCCTAATGAGAATTGTCCGAATCATGATTGAAACTTGTCTGTCCAACAAGGCTCGTTGTTTGTAGAGAACTTGCTCTTAAATTTAGAGCTGATGGATAATGAAAAGTATGAAAAATAACGGAAAATGAAAATCTAATGTGTAGGGATTAAAAAGCTGGATTCTCCTCAGTATAAGAGTCCCTTGCGTTATTGAAAGGAAGGAATTCAGATCTCTTTATTTAAGATTATTATCCTGACTAGCATAGGAAGTTGAAAATGTACATTATCAAGATTGTAAATGTACAAGATATCAAAAGAGAAGTTGTAAGGCATATTTTCCGACAGCAATGTACGGTTGGTCGATGTTCAGAGATATGTTGATTTAGTATTACTAAAAGTGTGATAAACATGAACACGATTTCATATCACACCTATCTAACATCACGCCACTCGTTTCGCAAATCCCGACGCCTCTGTGCAGAATGCAACAAATCCACTTATCTTAAACATCGTTTTCTCGGAAAGATAAAGAATTGTCTAAGAATTGATCAATCAAACAAGTAAAAGAAATGTACAATGTTATACTTTTGTATTTTTAACTTAAGGCCTTGGTTATTTGGTAATTATTCAAAAAAAAACTTTCGCTTATCCTATAATATCAAGATTTAGCCTGTAAGAATTTATTAAATGAAGCCATGTTACCTCTTTAAGTAAAAAATTATCTTTCTTAGAGTTCGCAAGTAAATATCTGACTTTTTAGTGGCCAGATTTTGCAGTCATTTTAAGTTAAGGGTTTTAAATTTTAAATTAAGGGTTCGTTTTTGAATTCAACAATTTGTATCACAGAGTAAGATCATAGTCAAGCATGTCCACCAGTTGACAATTATATTGTGAATGATATATTCTTAAAACTCCGTCGAAAGTTTAGACGTTGTCAAAGGGTTTGGACATAAGATACAAAGTATCCAAATCACTTTTTAAATCTATAAACGGATATAAGGACGGAAACGGCTCACCAGAGGTGGAGATTTTGTAAATGTTCCGACTCGCGGGAAAATCTATACAACACACATTTCGAGACATGTCCCCAAACAACTACTTAAATTTCTATCGTACCAGATATATCTGAACAACTAATATATATATATATAT
>JAUKPT010001161.1:0-16204 GCA_032273505.1 Nanomia bijuga
AAAGAAAAACTGGGTTCGATATTTCACACCTAGACAAGTTCACCTGCCATTTTCAAATGAATTCTAGATCCTTCCCGATTCAAATATGATGAACTAGACGGTAAATACGGGCCGAATGTTCTTTCGTACGTTCCTGTAGTTTTGGCGGGAAAGGCTTATCCACTGTGAAGCCAAAAAATCATTTATATTTGGGGAAATTTGATTGTTTTTATAGTATGATATATTTTAGGCATACATGAGATCAATCATTATTTGTCACTGGACATATTATATCTCTTGTTTTTGGGCCCAAATTAGGCCTAAAATAGCATATTTCAATAGACATCGATATCAAAAATCTAAAAAATCATCTCTAATTGTTGAAATTAGATTTTTTTTATAGTTATATATATTTGAGGAATATAGAGAAATCCATGCATTCATGTGTGAGGGTTTTTAACCTGCGTTAAAGGGTTCAAAATACAAAAAATTCCTGTGTTCTAAGTTTTGTGATGGTTAACGCACAATTAGGTTGTATTTTTGGAGGCAAGAGCCTCCCGAGGTTTCGGGATTTATCTTTTTTTGTTCCCTGAACCTGGGAATCGAGGTTATTTCTTCTGGGAATTTGTGAAAGAGAGCCGTTTCGGGGTCTTGGATTCTTCCATATTTGTTCTGGAAATAGGGGAATTGACATATTTTGCACGGTAATCAGAGATACAAGAATTTTTCTTCACAGAACTCAAGAGGCATGCTATTTTCAAATGTAATATTGTACACCATCAAGAGAATTCAACTGTTTTAGCAAATATTTCATAGAAATCATTTTGTTTGACTAGTACATTTATTTGTACTTGTTAGCAATACACATGACCATTTCACAAGATATACAACAAATATGTATTATAAACTTTCTATGGTAAAAACTAGTATATATGGAATAAAAAGCATCAAATTTCAATTCATTGTTGATTGGAATCATTTTATGCTTCTCTACTAAAAAGATTCTTTATATGAAAAATCAAAGCTTGTCTGTAAGAAATTATAACCAAACAAGTTCTTGATTCATACTAAAATGTTTATTCCACTTATATACCTCCACTGTATCAAGTTTATCAAGTTATTTTAAGTTTTATTAAGTCTATGAAGTTATCCATTCATCACCATCGACAAAACCTTGTAATATATTGTTTATGTAAACAAACATAACTGATATTTTCATCAAATAATGTATCATATACTTTTTTGCTCTATTCATCATTTTATATTATATTTACTGCTTTCTCGACGATGTTATAATTCATCAACAATAATAACGTGTTATCTCACTAAAAGCCTCTTAAAGAAAACTGACTTTTACTTCAAACGTTTATTAAAGTTCAAGTATTTTCTTTCTCATAAAATGAGGATTCAATCTCTTATTTTGTTCTATTCATAAGTTTATTATCTTTCACTTGTGTTACTACAAATGTTAAAACATAAATAACTGTGTGTGTTAACACATTTTCTTTTTTTAATTAACTACAATCACACCAGATTAACATGTGCTCCACTGCAGTTACTATTTTGAAAAAATTATCTTGTTTAAAGTAAATGGAAGAGTGCTTAGCGATTACAACTGCGTTTATTTTCTCTTTTATAGATCGTATACCTCATATGTATCTTTTTTAGTTTTTAGATCCGATACCTCATATGTAAGTTTTGATCGTCAAGCACTCTTACATTATTTACTAGAGTTAACAAACTCCACTTTACTTATGTTTGACAGCAAAAAATAACCCATGAGAAAAAAATATTTGTCTTAGTTGTTTACCAAGTCGAAATTTGTAATTTATTATTTGTTATTTATAATTTATAGTAATACAATTTTTATTTTTTGCTGAAATAAAGTTCAACATTGGAAATACAGAGAGCACCATTTAGTTTAATATCATATGGTGGACCCCTCACGCTCTCCAATTGTGTCTTCTTAGGATGAGCTCAAAATTTACTAGAACATGCACTAGGTCTTGAATGAGAGGCAGAGGATGGGGGGAAATATAGACTTTTTAGCGCCTTAAAATTGGGAGAAAGGTACATTTGTTACATCATGGCTTCTGGGTTTTTAAAATCATGTTATTTTGATGATTAGTCAAGACGACATAAATTAAAACATAAGGTATCTTCTGCTACAAATAGGTCTGTGCTATTTACTGGAATTCCTTGATTGGTAGCTCCTACTAGTTCAGGCAAATATAACAAGTGTCAGGCATTTCTTAGGCACATTTGATGATCAGCAAACAACCAACAAGTGTAGATGAATTTGTGTTTTATTGTGCAGCTGCCAGCTTTGCTGCGGGTATTAGAAAATGTGAAAACAATCTGTCATTTAGATTTCTCTTTCCATTTCATTTTTCTATTTATGTTTGAATATAGCTATAGTTTTCAGAAAGAGCTCTAACTCTAATCCTTGACCCTTTAGACTCTTTAGACCAATGACCCTTTGGACTAATGACCAAATATTATCCTTCGTTATATATATATATATCTATTTGTATACCTGTTGTAAGAAAGTGAGTACTTATCCTAAAATATGAAAGTAAGAGAACCCCCGATAGAAAATTCAAATAAAACAATTCGCTAACTCTAAAGCCAAAAATAAACAACTTACCTCATCAGCACACCTAAAAAGTGAACCTGAAAGAAAGGGAGGGAGGGTGGGGAAAATTAAACGTGTTGTCTTGGTGAGAACCTACTTGAGAATGAATGAGTAGTGAAGTATTAAGATTTTTGTGCAACGTTGTTAGATGCATGTGACGTGTCATTCTGTAATACTACTAACATTTTCGCGCCATTTCTCCCGCCACTTTTTCCGTGCCAATTTTATACGCGCCAACATTTGATTCATTTCATGTCAAACATTTCATGTCAAACCACTATAAGTACATTCTGATAATTGAAACCGTTTAATACTTGGGGTATTAAACTTTATTTGTACATAACACAGTAAAATGTAAACTAATGAATCCTTTATGTACTTAGTATTATATTTTCAGTATTGGGGAATAATTATTTTTGTCAACAGTTTTTGGTTAATATATCACATTCATGTGATGTTTTTTTATTATTTGTACAAAACATTTTCTCTTTATGTATATCATGTAATTTCTTTTTCATGTGTAGATAATTTTGATATATTTGTATTCTATTTTAATTTATTCAACTTAATTCAATAGAAGTACAAGATTCTTAGTGGTTCTTTTGTCATACATGCAAAAAATCTATTCATTTTACATAAAACTTTTATTTTTTCAGGTATATTTAATCATATTTATTTAACAGTAGTATCATTATATTGCATCATGAAGCCATTGACAGCTGTATGTAGTTTGGGCTTTATATTTATTTGTGCATCACTTGGGGTATATAGTGTTTCATTGTTGCTACCGTCAGCTGATGGTGACAAGTAAGTGGATTTTTTTTTACATATTTTGATTTTTTGATTCATGTAAACATGCAAGAAGAGGGGTAGGAGGAGTCAGAGGGGAAGGTACTCAATTTTCTATCTGAGTGTCCTATGTTTCGAAGGTTCTATATTCCGAAGGTATAAAATTTTGTCACTTCACATGATATACCGGTCTAAATATGTTAAAAGAAATAGAGTATGTCAAATAATAACAAATAACAGGACCTTCTGAACATCGGACCTTTCGGAAACACCTTATCCAAAATTTTATACCTTAGGGACATCGAACCTTCAGAACATCAAACCTTCGGAACTTAGAACTTTTTGAACTTAGAATTTTTGGAACATAGAACTCCGGACCGTCATCAAGGGGAGACGAGTGAGATTAAGCTCATGAGAAAATGCCAAATTTGAGCAATCGTTATATGGCACTGTGTGACTGTACTGAAATTATGTAAAAAAGTAAGTGTCTGGACATATATGTGTATATAATGTGTATATAAAAAAATCGTCATAATAAAATATATCCAATTCAATTCAATTTATTTATTTATTTGCTCAAATCATTCGTTATAAAATTACAATGTAATAAAATACATCGAAAATTATAATACAATGATACATAAAAAAGTAAATGATAAATGTAAAAATGAAACAATAACACTAGTAATAAAGACTAAAGAATGATAATAATAATAATGGTAATGGTAATGGTAATGGTAATGGTAATGGTAAGGGTAATGGTAATGGTAATGGTAATGGTAATGATAACGATAATGATAATGATAATGATAAAAAATGATGCTTTCCAAGTTGATATCAATCACAGTCTGAGCCAGGAGACATTCTAAAATTTTTGTTGTAACAAAAGGTCTTAGTTTGTATAAAATTCCTATGGAACAGGCATTTTTTTTAGATAATTCATTGATATGGTATTTGAAAGATACATTAGAGTCAATTAGGATACCAAGGTATTTAACATATTTTGATTCAGTTATTGTATGCTTATTAATAAGCAGAGTTATGTAAGCTTTAGGTTTTTTCACTGGTTAAAAAACGACAAAATTAAGTGATTTATAATCTATTTATAGTTAGCCATTCATAAAGCTTTTTAAGTTCTTTGTTCATAGTTCTTTGAAAAGAAAGACAATCGTCAGAATCAAGGAAGTTGTTGGCGTCATCTGCAAAAAGAATTTTTTTTAACTTGAGTGAGATATTGGGTAGATCATTTATATAGAGCAGAAAAAGGATTAGCCCTAGTACAGACCCTTGTTGGACTCCATAAGTAATGGTATTAACTTCAGAATTTACAGAATTTACAGAGACAAATTGTTTCCTGTCTTTTAGGTAAGATCTAAACCAAGAGAGAGCATTATTACGGATACCATAATGCTCTAATTTTTGTAAGAGGATAGTGTGATTGACAGTATCAAATGCCTTTTTGAGATCAATGAAGACTCCACATCCATATTTTTTGTTATCGAGAGACTTTCTTATAGTTTCTGTTATAGAAATGAGAGAATGTGAGGTAGAATAACCTGAACGAAAGCCAAATTGATTGGGAAACAAAATGTTCTGGAGTTCAAGAAAATTATTTAATCTGGAAGCCATTAGTTTTTCCATAATCTTGCTGAAAATAGGCAGAAGAGAAATGGGGTGATAATTATTAACATTGTCAGTGGGTCCACTTTTATGAATAGGAATGACTTTCGCGGTTTTGCATTGGTCAGGAAAAATGTCTCCATGAAATGATGAATTACATTATATCTGAAGATTTTTTATCATCAAGGTTCTCTATGATTTCAATAATTTCCTGCATGTTAGTTGGTGCGACTATAAATGAATTCAGTGACCTTTAGCCAAATGATGAAGAGACACCATTAGGTTTACCACAAGTAGGAATTTCTTTATCAAGATTTGGGCCAATGTTAGCAAAAAAATTGTTAAAGGTTGAAGCGATATCTTTGGATTTTATGATTTTATTACTGTTGTATGAGAGTACAGTAATTTTTCAGTAATTAATCAGAAATATTTTTTACGAAATAATCAGTATAAAAAAAATAAATTATTTCTCTCGTGATTCTATTACGAAACATTTTATATGCTCTCATATTGAGGGGGAAGGTTTTAAATTTTTAGTATGGTAAAGTTTATCCCTGGGTTTAATTATTTTAAGAATTTTTAAATTGATCCCTAGGGTTTTGTAACTTTTTGATGCTGTTTTTTTGATAGCTTTTTAAGAGGGACATATCTCTCAACAGAAGATTTAAGAAACCAAATAAAATCATTGAATTTACTATTGGTATCAGCTATGTTGGAGGTCTTCCAGTTTTGAATACTGACATCATCTTTAAATGAGTCAGCATCAAAGCTCGAATATGCATAGATTGGGGGATGATCTACCTAAGTAATTTTTTCTTTAACAGATATAAATTGAGAGAAATAATTAGCAAATTTTATAAGAATATTACCACTTAATGTATCTTTTTCCAAGATATTACTGTAGATATCAATTATAGTGGAACTGTAATCAGATATTCTTGTTGGTTGTAAAATAAAGCCTAGTGAGGAGATGATATTTATGAAGTTGCAGCACTGTTTATTTGTATCATACTTGAGATGGTCAATTTTAAAATCACCAGAAATGTAGCATATCTTTTTCTCTGTATTATTTTGTTGATACACTCAGTGATGTATGTACCAAAATTTTCTAAGTTAGAGTTTGGGTGACGATAAACACAGCTACATAGGCAGTTTTTTCCATTTTTATTTATTATTTCTATCCAAATAGCTTCAAAGTCATCACTTATCTTATTCAGGTCATGTCGTTCTAAAATCTTTAACTCATTCTTAGCAAATATTAGTACGCCACCTCGGGCAGATTTAGAGCCAAGAGAAAAAGGTGTTTGATATCCTTCCAAAGATATATTAGTTTTAAAACTAGCGTTTTCACGTTGGGAGGTTTCACTGATACAAAGAATATCTATGTCAAAAGAACAACTATTTACAAAAGTGTGATAATCATCAAATTTGTTTTTAAAACCATTAACATTTGAATGAAGAATATTAAGGTTGTCACCAATGTTTAGGGTTTGAAACACATGAACAGAATAATAAGTTAATATTACTCGACATGTTAAAATCAAGATCATTGTCATTAAGGGAATCAATTTCTACAGCTTTTGATACAATATCATACGACGGCAGACTATTTAATAATTTTGGAGAATTACAGTTTAAGATATTGAATAAATCATAGTTTTTTTCATAGCCAAAAGGAAATATCTCAGCATTTATTGTTATCATACAGGATTTGCATGTCCAATCATTATTCAGAGTAGAAAATTCTTGCGGAGATATGTTTTCGCATTTTATGTGATACCAAGCACAACACTTGTTGCACTGGGTCGATTTCTGGTTACGTCTAACTTTATTTTTACATGTTATGCAACATATTGAGAGATTTTTTGTAGTAGTAGGCATAGCTATTGTTAATAAGGTTGCTTAATTGAGGTACAAGTATTATAACAGGTTATTTGGTTACACACTTTCTTGAAATAGTCTGTTATAAAATAAGTTGTTATCAAAATTATTATATTTACTGTGTAAATATTACTGGTCGATTACTTGGGAAAAATAGAGAAACACAGGGGTAATAATAATGATAATATGATTAATAAGAATAAATAATGATAATAATATATAAAAAAAATGATAAAAATAATCAAGAAATAGTGATAAATTGCTAGCTAGAATGACTTTTTAAATTAACTATTCGACTCAGTACATAAGGTTGAGTATATTAGTAACAGAAATAAGTACCTAGCTTAAGCAGGAAAAAAAATAGACTTAACAACCACATGCTCGAAAAGCCAGCAAGATATCAATAATATCATAACTAGGAAACAAGAAAATGTATCAAAAAACATGCATTTAAAGTCTAAGATTAGAGGAATAAATTGATCCAACGAATGTGGATAAAAAGGTAATTTTTTCAGTATTATATAAGGATACTTACTCAAAAGAACCAAAAAGCAACGTGATTTCTACGCCATTTTGTTTTTTTTAACATAACTCACATCTCAACAAGGGTACATAAACAAATGAACATACAAAGTTAAAGTCATATTTCTCGTGTATGATTTTATATGTAAAAAAAGAAGATAACATCATTAATAAATTATTAATAAGTATCTCTTAAAAACTGTCGGACTGAAAAAGAAAATAACGACAATTTAGCAAAGGAATAAACTCAACGAATACCCTATTTTACAAATAACAAATTTTGAGGAGGAAATATGAATTAATTATGAAATACCTCTGAAAACATCTCTTCGAGTTAGTGCAAGTGCGTGATTTTAATAGAGACATTCTGCTTATTTTTTTGTATGTAGAGTACCCCTTCGTACGACCAGGTGTTCTTTATTTTTCATTCGTATTTCAATTTTCAAGTTATGTGGAAGAGCTTTTTAAAAGAGGGGCATAGGTTTTCGAAGATGTGAAGATTTTTCAATTCATTTGGATATTTATTTATTTCTTACTATCACGTTAGCTGGTCTTGTTGAGTTTCTCGGGGTCTTTAGTCTGTGACATGCTGATATCTCATAGCATGTCAAGCAGTTTATGCCGAAGCTTTGTAAAGTTTCAACAACACATCTTTCGAGATCGTTATTTGGTATGTTGTTAGGTATACCAGATATTTCAATGTTTTCACGACGACTATATTGATTCAGTTGACAAATATTGGTTTCACAATAATGAAGGCGGTTCCAGATTTCAAACTTGTCTTCATTATTTTTTTTGGAGTTTTTCTTTTGATATATTATTTTCTATGAGAAGCTTGTTGACATGAAATTCAAGTTTATCTAACCTGTTTGCTATGTCCATGTTGTTTAATTCATCGGCATTTCTTGGTTGGTTTTCAGTCGGCTCATCCTTGTAAGTTATACTTTCAGCAGGAGGAAGAGTTGCATCGTTGCAATCCTCGAATATACTTTCAAGTTGACGAACAACCGGAGGAGACAATTCAGAGTAGGTTGATGATGAGGACGAGTATGAAGCAGATGAAGACGAAGACATTATTTTTGATCGTTAGTTAGATAATCCAAATTCAAGTTAGATAGTTAAATAGAATCGATATTATAGAGCTAAACGGGACATGCGAGTTAGTCAAAGTTGGAGCATGACCAGTCTCTACAACAGTTCCGGCTAAAAGGTGATGCAAAGGAGATTAGAATAGCATCCTCTATCTGTTCATTTATGTTGTGCATAATGATGAGAAACAAAAGTGGGCCTAGCACTGATCCTTGTGTAACCCATGATCTAACCCATACCTTGTTTGATAATTTTCCTTCCACCCTAACTGCTTGCTGTCTACACTTTAATAAGGAGGAAATCCATGTAAGCACCAGCAATATAATACCCAGTTTTTCCATTTTGGCCAAGAGTATGTTGTGGTCAACCTTATCAAAGGCCTTGGCAAAATCTTAGTAAATAGAGTCCACGCAGAGTGGATTTACCTGTACGGAAGCCATGTTGAGTTATATTCACAGTTATATTACCAGTTTGTGGTATGAATGAGGTTTCATGTCGTGAGCAACACACGAGTCATATGCTCCAGGATTATCTGTTTCACTAAAATGGAACAAGATTTGACACCTGTTAGTCTTGCATAATTTTTAAATGAATATGTAAATAAACTTCCTGTAAAGGATCTAAATCTGTCGCCTTTATAAATAAAAAGGATAGACCTTGTGATGACAATTTAGGTGAATGTGAAAGGAATAGCTAGAGTGTTGATAAGTAAGGTATTATATTACATTATTTACGCTTTGAGCTTGCACCACTATTAGCAAATATTGCAAATTTAACATTTGGAACTGGTATGTACATTAATAAACTGAAAATCTCTAAAGTCATACCACGATATAAAGATATATGAAAAAATAATGCACTCCAGATTATATGAATTTTTGGATAAGAGTAGCCGTTTTTAAATCAACCAATTTGGCTTCTGCAAAAATCATTCAACCATACATGCATTACTTAGCATCACAGAAGACATTCACAATGCACTAATATAAAATAAATCAGCGAAAAGACTCAAAAAACTTCTACAAAAAGATCTTAATTCCCTATCTAAATGGCTCAAAGCCAATAAAATCTCTCTAAATGCTAAAAAAAACTGAGGTTTGATTGAATGTGGATGTAAGATTGGTTTACAGTATGGGCGGTGAGATCCCGTCATCCAGGTTGAGAGTTACATCAAGGTTGTTTACTACTTTCAAATTGCATTCAATAACTATCTGTAATCTGTTGTCTTTAAAGATTCTTTGAAAACGCTTTTTTATTTTCTGAGCTTTGGGTCCACTTATGTTCTTGAATGATAGACCATCATCTTGGTTCCTATTAATTCACAGACCTCTGCTCCGTTGTATGCACCCATGGTGACATCAAACATGTTACTAGATTTTTTAATCCATGCTTCGTTTTTGTTGTACAGGAGTGATTTTCTGCTAGGGTAAATGATTTTTCTATCACTGATAGGTATATTCACATAATTGCATAGTTTGATTGAGAAGTTCTTCGATAATCGAAGGGTAAAAGTCCTTGATATCAAACATAGCGAATTTTTATAGGTGTTTGTTTTGTATTCCTTTAAACCATAGATAACTTCAGTAGTATTCTTCCATTGATTTACAATTAATTCATTACGCAGTTTTAAGTTAATGTTATCAAGGATGCATTTGTTTATCCTACCAATTTCGTTTTTTGTAGTGTTTATTGTTGAGCAAGCAATTGCCTTGAACACCAACAATATGTTTTGATATACATATCTATATAAAAAAGAAACATGTAATTTGTCCTACTTGAATCAAATTGTATAGTTTTTGTAATCATCTAATGTTGTATCGTTGCTTATTATAATCATTTTATTTACTTACATATATTTGTATATTTTATAGTAGGGGCATAGCACACTGTTATAGCGATTGTCTAAATGCTTTGTCCCTGCAGTATCTTTTTTCCGAGAATAAATTAATCCTTAATGCTTAGTCCTAAATCCTTAAAAATCCTTAATCCTTAATCCTTACCTGGCAAGACAGGAAATTTGAGAGAAATAACATATCATTAAAAAAATACAAAATAATATAATTATGAAATACCAACATTTGCTGACATTAGCTGTCAAATCTAACAAATGTCAGCATCCTTCCTTGTAAGGGGTATTGTTTTAGACAAATAAAACTTGTGTTTCTTGTTCTTAACATGTGGTGGAGAGTTTCGAAAATTTAAGGAGGATTTGTGACATATTAATGATCCAACTTTAAACAGCTATGCAAGTGAAATTTTAGACTTAATAAAAATAATTCTTGTTTAAAAAGAATCTAGCTTATTCTAAAACTTATGAAGGAACAGTGAAAATTGAATTCCTCTAACAAAAGTTAGTGCACCTTTCGTAACAAAATGGTTTGATGCAGGGTAATAATGTAATTCCTTTTTGTAAGAAATAAAATCTATAAAAATACAAAAGTAAGTTTATTTTTATCCAATCGCGCAATCTTCTTAGATAAAAAACAACCTTTTATCCAATCCAAATGCTAGAATCAATAATCATATGAAAATAGTTAATCTATTATTCATATCACAATTTCTTTTGTAAGAAATAAAAAAGATTCATGCTAGTAACCCAAATAACAATTTAATAGTATCATAGCCTACTCTATACACAGCCATATATCTTGCCAACAATCTGCTCAGTGTATTTACAAGCATGTTCAGAATATGTGGGGACGAATATATCTTTTGGGAGATATTTTGGGGGGAAATATGGGCCTTTCGTACTTTTTGCCATTAGAGTCAATAAGCCATTCGTTTTTATATTTTTGGTCATGTGCTTTTTACAGCATGTACATATAAAAAGCATCTCTACTCTTAGTAATTGGCAAATTACCTATTTATCGCGTTCTTGAGCTATTAGAGTCTATACCAGAAAACCTGTTAACATTTTCGTCGTCGTCGTCGTCGTCTTCGTCGTCGTCTTCGTCATCGTCGTCGTCATTATCGTCATCATCATCATCATCATCGTCATCATCATCATTGTAACATAAAAGGTCTGAAAGTATTTAGCCTTGAATAAACAGGGCTTGGGTTTCTCTCAAAAATAAGATATATTATATCTGGTGCAGGATTATATACAACTTTGTACATTTCAATGGCAAGAGATTAGATGTTTCTTTCATGGATAGTGAAAGAATTTGAAATTTCAAAATGTTTCTCAAAAGAAGACTCAGTCATTATAAACTATACGAAGTGCCCTTTTGGGCAGTTTGTTAATCCGATTGTTTAAATGTTGACTATGAAGCATCCATACTAAAGAGCAGTATCCTAAGTGAGACAAAAAAAAGGTTTCTAAAACAGTTTTTCTTTGATTAAAGGTCATCAGATTGCTAACACAGGAGAGCACGAAGCTCCTGAGATACCAAGTAGTTTTTGAGATTTGGAGTTTTTCAAAACTGTCAACAAAAATTGAAAAATTCTTCTTAGAGTCACTTAAAAGAAAATGAAATTTATCTGGATTGGCTTTAAATCCATTCATTCTTATCGAATTTAGAAGGTTTACAGACTCATCTTCTAACTTAAAGAGAACTAAAGTAGTTATGGCTGTAGTGAACAGGGAATTATCATTCGCAAAGTTTGCAACATCAAGCAACATAAATAAGAATAGGTCATTTGAATCTATATTATAGCAGTCAGGACCAAGAATGGAACTGTGAGGCACACCTGTTTTGATCTCATTCCAGCTACTATAGCTAGCATTCACTTTCACTCATTGAAATCTTTTCATTATGCATTAATTTAAGAGAAACTGGATCAAAACCATAAGTGTGTAGTTTGGCAATGAGCAGATCATGTCTCAAGATGGCTTTGGATAGATCATTGAGTAAGACTCCACACTTCTGGCTTGCGTCAAGAGCTTTTCTCCATTTTTCAACTAAAACAACACACTGGGAACTCAGATCTTTCCTAAAACCACATAGAAATATTGATAATTTATCTCTCATGTAGTTATTAATTTGGGTCAAAAGTAGTTTCTCAAATATTTTGGATATAGGTGGTAATAGGCTAACTGGTCTGTAGTTCTCTTTGTTCAGTTTATCATCCTTTTTAGAAACGGGAATAATATCAGCCAGTTTTAACTTTTTAGGAGAGACACCAGTTCTTATCAAGGTTTTGAAATCAATAACAACTTTGGGAGCAAACATATCAAAATGGTCTTTAAGAATCCTTGCTGGTACAGAATCAATAGGAGATGATTTAGATTCTTTCAAACTTATAAATTCTTTTACCATAGAACCTATACCAATATTCTTAAAGGAAAATATTGATGTATTATCTACTCCATTTTTATTTTCATAATAGATAGATGGGACTTTTATAATATTTTTCATATTGAACCTGCAACAAAAATCACTCATGGCATTCATTTCGCAGTTAAAATCACCAAATAAAATCATGTTTTCATAGGAAGATAAAAAGAAACTTAATTTCAAGAGCAGACGGGAAGTGTCCAATAGATGATCTATCTATTTCTTATTAGAAATATTGATTTCAAGGATAATACATTCAATATCCTTTGAGATAAGCGGTTGAGGCTTGGCTGGTATGTCATTTCATATGAAAAAAAAGACCTCCCCCATTGGAAGTTCTATCAACTAACAACTAACATTCTCACTAATGAAATTCACGAGTGCTTTGAGCATAAAATCTCAATTAAAGTAAGAGTTATTTTTTTTGAATATTTCAAAGGCCTTTGATAAAGTCTGGCACGACAGATTACTTTTCAAACTAAAGCAAAATGGCATTCATGGCAGTCTTTTAAGATTCTTCTAGAGTTATCTTCATAACCCTCAACAATGTGTTGTCCTCCATGGTTTTTGTTCTGAATACACAGAAGTCAAGGCAGGAGTCCCTCAAGGATCTATTCTCAGTCATTTATTGTTTCTTATCTATAATGATCTTGAAGTCTAAAATCAAGTTTTTTGCTGATGACACTATGCTCTATTCCTTTTTCATGATCCGGCAACTTCCACAGAAGACTTGAATAATGATCTTGAAGTAATAGCGCTGTATATCTAAGAATTTCCAGATAAATAAGCAAATTCAAAACAGCAAAACCATCGGATAAAAGTAATCATTTAAAACACTCGGACACTTTACAGCAGAATATAAACAAAATGGCTATTTAAACTTGATATGATTCATGTTATAATTATTATATTTTATGATGCTTTATATTGATTAATTGATAGTAGAACCGTTGGAAATCATTGTATATATTCTGTTTTATTCATAAACAAACAGGATCAACCAACCAAAGGTGCAAGCGACAAATTTGGATAGATTTCTTTTTGTTTATATCAAAATATAAGATGTCAGTTATGTGAGGTGTTTTTATTTTACTTGATTTCTATGTGACAAGCAGATAACAAGAATACTTAACTTATAGAAAGCTATATTACTTTATCTGAGATTCAATTTGTATTTTCGTCTTCAGTACTTAAAATGATCAAAAGTATACAAAAATAAAATTTTGTAGAACTATTGTTATTTAAGTAGAATATAGACACAACGAGATGAATTCCTTAGTGGTAAGCATGGTGTTTTATATATTTATTTATATAAATTGATATGATTAGGGTAACTCTTTTGAAATCAGGAGAAAGAGGCTTTCCACGCCACAAGATTCTTAAAAGTGAAAGACATTCAATACTCTTTGCGCAAACTGAGAGCTTCCCCGAAAGTTTTCCAATGCTTCATACTCTTATAAATACTGAAAAGATAAGATAGAAATGTGAAGTTGTTGAAAGGGAAAATTCGTCAACACAACACACAAACAATATTTTTTCTGTTTACGCGTAAAATGATAACTTAAGTTTATAGTGGAAGTGGAAGATTTAGTGGTTTGTTTTCTTTATAGCAACAAGTAAAAAACAATATCAAGCCAAAAATAATCGTTTTTTAGATGTATAGCTATGAAATAGCATTTTTGATGTTTGCTGATGGCCTTTTCACATTATTTGTACTAGTCCATGTGAAGAGACGTACACCAATTGGTTACGATACTTGTAGTTCAAAACTCATCCAATGCAAATGCATAATTATAAATTGCTGTAATCTCTAGCGTTGTTTTGTACAGTCTCCCAGAGACAATATTCCAAGTTTAAGTATGTTGTTTCAAATATTCCACGCCGATTCATTAAATCTTTAGATGATAAATGTATTATCCTTTGAAGCACTTCTTTCTTTCGAAACCAATCATATTAAATCTTTTAGTCAGCATCAAGTGTGTTGTATGTAGTAAATAACATCCAAATGGTTCAAATATTATTTTGCCATTAGCTTATAATAATCAATAATGTACCAGATTGTCTACCTAGCAATGTATTACATGATAAAAATGCAGCAGATGCGTATGGAGTTTTAACTTCTAAGATTATGAAGTATGCCTTTACTATAAAAATTCAAAAACTAACTGCCATCTTTTTTCCTATTTCTTGCCAATATTAAATAAACAAATCTCCCAACAGTGTATTGATAAAATAATCATTATTAATATAGATGAATATAAGATCATTCTTATAGAGGTATGTTGAATACTTGTTGCACTATGTACAGCAACCCGCCATCTTGTGTCTTAATTTTGTATTGTTATTTGTTTGTGTTCAGTGTTAAATGATGTAATGTTCTTGAAAAACAAGGAAATGATAAATATAACCACCAAGATAATAACTGAAAAAAACTAAAATTTATAAGTCCATGCTTTTCCATCTTTTCTACCATTGTCTATAATGGCTGCTACATAGCTAGCATGAGACCGCAAATTTGCTTATTTATCGAGAAATTCTTAGATATACAGCGCTATTGACAAGAATCAATATAGCTTGAAAATGAAGATGAATATTTTGTTGCGGTTATGGTCATAAGTAGTCAAACCTTGGTGCTAGTTATTTTCTATGTGAACAGTTTGATGTCTAATGCACATTTTATGAAGATTTTCTAAGTATCTTTTTTAACTAGAAAAAGATTTATTCAATATTTCTTTTGATTGGATTATAATTAACTGTGGCTTTTTATGTCAACTAGACATGGTCTAATAATATTTTACTTTTTTTATCTAATATTTGAATTTAAATTTCTATGAAAATTTATATTTGTAATTCTGTGTTCTTGATTATTATTTCCTAAATTTTTATTGGTTGATGTTACTTGTTTTCTTATGCCATGCAATTGAATACATGTCAATGTTTGAAAATGATGGAATTAACAGGATTTGGCTGGAGTTGAATTGTACAGTGGGAGTGAGGGGGTGTTGATGGGAGGGGAGGGACTTGAACCATTCAAACATTTCTGTTAAAAAGGCTAGGCCTGTAAGTACAGACTCATAACATATACACAAAAAAAAAAAAAAAAAAAATGTTCTAAAAAGGAGACACATATTGCTGTTCTTACCAATGTTTATCAAGGGTGTTTGTGAACTCTATAACAGAGGGAGAGTCGATGACCATAGATGATAGATTGTTCCACGAGTTGATGACTCTTTTGGAGAATGTGTGCTTCCCCTTTTGCTATCTTATGCTTGTGTCCACGAATTGATGGTAATCTAGCTCTTTCAAAAAGGTTTTTTTCTTCTATCTTTATGAATCCATTCATGATTTTATACATTGTAACCATGTCTGTACGTTTTCGACGACTTGCAAGGGATGGTAATTTTAAGTACCT
>JAUKPT010001162.1:0-16199 GCA_032273505.1 Nanomia bijuga
TTCTAAAAAGTTAAATAATCTTTCATGAAGAATTTTCTCAATGATTTTATTTATATTTGAGAGGAGAGAAATAGGTCGATAGTTAGTATATTCAAGATCTGATCCTTTTTCTTTGAAGATTGGAATGACTTTAGAAATTTTACGACTATCTATGTACTTCCCTGTATATCTATGTACTTCCCTGTAAATCTATGTACTTCCCTATAGCTATGTTACAGTGTGACTATTTACGCTGTGAATCCTTGAAAACCTTGAAAAGCCACTGGAATTGAATTGGCCCCTTGAAACTCCCCTGAAAACCCCAGGAATAGAAAAGCATCCCTTGAGAAAAATTGAAAATCACATTCATATTTTAATTTTTTTACTGTTGATTTCTTGCCATTCTATTACTATAATGGATTTGTAAATGCCAATTAGATGCTTGGCATTTTTAATCAATTCATTTCAAAAAAGAATACATACATACATTCCCTCTATGCTAAAAATCAAAATTTTGTGCTTACACAATTTATTCACAATTTATTCACAATTTATTCATTATTTTCTAATACTCAACTGTCAAAATTTTCAAAATTTTCTCCAACCATGATGGACAAAGTAAAGTGCATTTTCTGATATTCAACTGTCGTAATTTTCTAAATTTTCTCCAATCATGGTGGAAAAGAAGTAAATTCAATTAAATCAAAGTATTTAATTGATTAATTTATCAATTCTTCAGTTTCTTCATGATTTTTTTTTTTGGAATGTTGGAAATTTTCCCAGCTTTTCACCTCAATGATATTGTAAAAAAAGGTTTAAGTGATTATCTTTAACAATAACTCTAAAATATATACTTTGAATAATCCCTCAGAAACACTGTTTTCAACCGTAGGGGGTGTTGTTTAGTTTTTATCCAAATTTTCTGTTCTAAAATTGGCACAAATGATTATATTTATTCAGTTCTTCTTTTCCACAATATTGTACAACTTGATGTACAATATCGTTTGGCTAGTTTTTCTTATTACAAATTTATTTTAAATAAAAATCATTCTTTTAAAATTAAATACCCTTCTTTTACTTTTTATAGTAGGACAATATATACACGAAAAACTATTAACATTCTGAATAAAGGATTATGATCTATTTATTCAATTTTAAAAAGATGTTAATTCAAGTATGTTTATTTTTCTTGAATCCTCTTCTGTAATAGGTTTTAAGGTTGAAAAAATGCCATATTTCATCATCTTATTTTAGGATTACTAAGATTGTGAGGAGTTTTGCATGGGGGGATTTGGTGCCATGAGGGGAGTAAAAGGAAAATTTTAGTGATGGGTGGACTTGGCCAGATGGTGGGACTTGAATTATGATAAGGGGACCTGAGACCCTCTAGGAAACCATGAATGCCCATGGAATATCACTGGAATTTCATCAGAATTACCCTTGGAACACTCTAGAAAATGGTTAAAAAGATTCTTTATCTCTTTATTCACTAATGTACCTTAAGGCTTAGGCCTGCCTTTTATTTAACCATTTGCGATCTTAATTATGCACATTTCATACATCATAATATAGAAAGATCAGTGAGCAATATGAACCTCAGTTTTTGGCAACTAAGGTTGTTGTTTCGTTTTGGTATTGGCCAAGCATTTCACTAAAAGTCAGAATAAATCATATACAATTTCTATAGTTGTTATGATAGATAATATACTTTTTACCAAATAAAGTCAAGAAAAGTAAGGATATAAAAGATATAAAAAGAATATCAACCCTGGTGTTGACACAATAAGAAAGAATCGTCCTACATAAAGCTGAAAAAACTTTCGATGAACAGTAAATATTAGATTTATGACATCAATAAACAGCAATGATCACATGACATTGCTGACGCCATAAAAACTGTAACATTTATTGTATATCATTTTAATACTTGTTTGAAGTTAGTGAAAACGTTCACAATTATATAAACTTGTGCTCTTTGCATTTAACACTAGCAAGGTTGGCCATAAAAATGCCTTATATTAATGTTAACTTAAAGGAACATGATTTAATTGACATGTGTTTCAGAAAGGGTACAATGTAATGCGTGAATTATATCTTTTGACTTTCATTTCAGAAAAATGATAATGGCTTCAGAACTGCTCCTTGCATCTGCTGGTGAAGATGTCCGTCTCTGGGCAATGCCTGACTTGAATCTTCATTCTGTGAAGAATGTGCCTGGAAATTCAGTGAAATATTGTACTTGTAGTAATAATGGACAATTAATTGCTTATTCTAATGAAGGACAAGGTATTAAAGTATCCTCATTACTAAACGAAAATTCCACATTATGGGACATTCCAACTGCATTCGAACAGTCAAATGTCGCATTCAGTAACAGTTCAAGGTACCTTGTTAGTGGGGGTAAAGATTGTGTGGTAAATGTTTGGGATATAAAATCAAAGAGTATAAAAAGGACGTTTAGGGATCACATTAATCCAGTATCTTTTTGTGTTTTTAATTTTAATGACAAAATAGTTGCTTCAAGCTCTGATCAAGGTGAGATTATTCTTACTGAAGTATCTACAGGCTTATCATCGGAACCATTATTAGGTGTCGACACAGAAACTATTAATTGTCTTCAGTATTCACATTTTACTCATAACTTGTTAGCGAGTGCTGGTGGAAGTGGGGCTGTTACTTTGTGGGATACAACAGAGAAAAAATTGTTAAGAACTTTTGGTGAGCACAACTCCTCCTCTACTAGTTTATCTTTCTCACCTCTTAATGACATGTTGTTGTCTTCCACTGGATTAGACAAGCGTATTATATTTTATGATGTATGCTTCAAAAAGATTGTCAAAACAATCAACACAGAAGAACCATTGACTTGTTGTGATTTTTTACATGATGGTACGACTGTTGCTGTTGGTTCTATTTCTGGTCACATTTTTCTGTTTGATTTACGACATGGTGCTACTCCGTTGAAAGTAATTCCTGCTCATCGTACATCTGTTCGAAGTACATCTTTCCAAAAATTAGTAAAAGAGAAATCCTCGAAAAGACAAGCTTCACAAGAATCAAAAGTTGAGAAGAGTTTGAGTACAAGCAATCGAATACAAACAACAGATAGCCCTGTTGAAACAGTACAACCATTATCAAAACCATCTAGACATAGTCTTCATTTAGACTATGTGTCACATGAACATCTTGAAAACCTTGAACGACTTGGTGATGAAAGTTGGTGTGAAAAAGCTGGTCAACCTGCGGAGAATTTACTCTCACCTCAACCAAAATATTCCAAAGTTAATAATGAATTCTTTTCACCCCTCGAACTAGACTCTGTACGTAAACCTGTCAAACGATCAAAATCTGCTTTGAAAAAATTTGATGTCGGATCAAGAAACCAAAATTCTAGAGATAACATTAATCCAACTCCGAGTTTAGGTGCACGTAGTAAATCAGGTTTATCCAAGTTGTCGTTACTTAGCAGGAGTACTGGTGATCTTTCTAAATCTACAGACAAAAAGGCAAAAGAAAATGAACAAAATGTAGCTTCAAAGAAAAATAAAGATGGCCAAAAGGATTTGCACGAAAGCAAAAAGGGTCTATTCAAATCACCATTCCGTAAAAAAACTGATAATTCAAGACCTTCAGATGAATCAGAAACAAGTTCAGTTGAATCAATGTCTATTGATGATAAAACGTTTGCACGCGGAACTAAGAGTCAGATGAGTGTACAATCAAATACTTCTGATAATGTCTTTATTGCGCCTTCAAAAAAACCAATAAATGAACTGAAACAAGTTATTAGTGATCTACATGAGAGCATTAGCGATGATGCTATTGATCCAAGTACCAAAACTTTAACTCCACAACCCTCCCCTCAGTCTGGTGCTGTTCCAAGCACAGAAAAATTCCAAATAGACTTCGTACACAAGATGATAGATGAAGCAATGGAAGATAATCGAATTGCTGTCCACAAGGACATGGTTAATATGCAGGTTGAATTGATCCGGCAAATGGAAATTCAAAAGGAGCAAATAAGACAGATGCTTGAGTGTTATTCTATAAATAATGATCTTGTTAGTGAAATCCAAAGACTTCGTGCTGAAAATGATATGTTAAAACGGAAGTATTAAGTTAAAATATCTTTCTACTTTGTATTAGTTAAATTTTTTTTTGAATGATTATTTTTATCTATTTGGCTTGTATGTAAAGATGAATTTAAATTAGAGTAGAAAGTTATATATTTTTGTTCCACACATGTATTTTGAATCAGTGTGAATGTTTTTTGAGTGCAACTGACTGTTTGAATTTTGATTGAAATTGCATGCTTTGTATGCGTTTTATAGCTAAATTTGGTATATAACGGGCCTATTGTTTCTGAGGTTGTTGAGAGATGACTTTTTAGCAGATTTCTTGAAGCCTCGTCAAGTAACCATAAAGCCAGATGCCTCGTAGCCAGACTACTAGTGTGATTAGAAACCAAGGTGGGGTTGTTGTTGTATCTCTTTATTTACTGTCAGCTTATTTCTATAGCCACAGTTAAAACTCGGCTTTTCATGCTGATGACAATAAAACAAGATAAAAACCCATAAAAAGTCAGTGTCTAAATAGCTTAAGTTTGCAAATTGCAAAACTCGGCGTTGCAAAATTACAACTTTTAATGGGGTCTGTTTGAACTGGGTACAACTATGGAGATGCATAAGGACTTGCATTACCTAATATTGATGTGAGGATGGTAACAATGTAACCAAAGTTGTCAGATAACGATGGGAAAATAAAGTCAAAATAAAGTCTAGAAATGACTGGAAATGTCCTAGAAATAACTATTCTCAAATCTGAAATGTAATCCATGAATCTGTAATTTGTGTTATGTGATACCTAGTATATGGATTTTAGGCTGATTCAAGCCAATTTCGAGCAGATTTAAGCCAATCCTTAGCTAATGTGAGCTGATTACAGTCAATTTAAATCAATTAGCTGGTGGACATGATTTTCTACTTTTGGTGATTTTCTGAATAAGTGATGCTTCTGGATTTAGGTTAATGATTTCCCTGATTTTTAGATATATTAGGCCAAAAATATTTTATGATAGCTAGTTGAAACACATGCTACTTTAACTTAAGTGGAAACAAATTTTGTAATTTTTTAACAACTTTTCGCCAAATTTTCAACCCCTCAAAAAAATTGTCAAGAATAATCTTTGGCGCGAAAAAGTATGGTCTATTTCACTTGTTTTTCCTTATTTCTAAGAAAAATGGTAATTATTTTCCTGATTTTTAAGGAAAAGAGATAAGGATTTCATGACAGGATGGAGATATTTTGAGCTGTTAACCCTGTAAGTGATTTTCATTTTAAAACTGGCGTTGGTGTCTGTGTCCAGGGTGTAATTCAAAAATGATCTCTGAGTATAACAGTTTGAAAGGTTTCGGCTGATAGTGACTTCAGCGTCCCGTCAAGAAATGATTATTTTTTATTTAATGTTTCATTTGTGTCTGTACCGTATTTTGGCGTCTGCAGTCAAAGGCCTATATTTTTGTTGTTGTCCTCCTCCAACACAAACCCACTTCATATAAGTTACATCATATATGAGCACAGTGATCATGAGTTACAAAATCTCTCATGACACATGTCAGGTATAGATAAATTTCTCTTTTACAATCTAATAGTATAAGCACATATTTTACAGCTATATATTAAACTAACTAGCCATATGATCACATAAATATATACTAATTTCTAAATTCTACATTAGTTACATTGGTCGATTTAGATCAATTTAAAGAATCTTCCGTTTTCATTGTCTGGATAAGCCAATGGGAGAATTTTGACTGTTCTGCTTACCTGAGCATTGTTTTTTGTTTTTGTTTTATTTTTTATAATTCTTTTTGTGCTGCGAGATTTGTTTGTAATTTGTTTTTATAGAAAAAATATTTTTTCGCAATTTTTTATTATTATTATTATTATTATTATTATTATTATTATTATTATTATTATTATTATTATTATTTATTTCTCTCGTTAATCTCAACTCTATATAGGTATTTACAAGTCTAAACTCTTAGTGTCTTAACTCTATCAAGTTGGCACACTTACATACATAATGAGTAAGGTACAATAACTATCTATATTTATTTACAAAATTGAAAATCATCTCTTTCCCTTTTTTTTTTACAAAATTACGGGTAATAACAAATTCAACCAATCACAATTTTTCTTTTCCTAACCCAATTAAATTAGAGCATTGTACATTGTACATTGTACATTTTTGTTGTTAAGTTACATGTGTTATGATATTTTTGAAAGTTTAGAATTTGAATATAAGGTGATCATAAATGTTTAATGTATAGAGTATATATATAGTTTGAATATATAAGGCGATCTTAGATATTTATAAACCTGGGCCCGGTTGTTCGAAGGATGTTTAAACCTATTTCAAGCTAAACACTGTTTAAGTCTATTGTATTCGATTTTAAAACAAAAGAAATAACTAACGCTAAACAGTGTTTAAGCTAAATGACGTTGGAACAACCAAGCCCTGGTTGTAAACCAATTATATGATTAAATTGGGATGCATAGCAGGTTCAATCTATACCTGCTAGGTATCTTATATATCATACATGATAGGTTATCACTGATTGATGATATCACTGTGTTGATGAAATCAATAATTAGATCATAGTCTTGTTTGTTATCACTTTCTAAAATATTACTTTGGATGTTATTATTAGGATTTTTATCCCTCATTTTACTACATTCAAATAAATCATCTGTGGAATCTTCATCAGATTGACAAAGATTGCATTTTGTTGTGTTGCCAAAAGAGTTTTAGGTAAAATAAAGGTGTAAACCACACAAATTATTTGTTTACTCTACTTAAAATGTCCAAAAATGCTAGAAAAATGCGAAAATTTGCTTAAAAATTATGCTTATTTCTTCCAGGTTTTCCAGGTTTTTGGAGAAAGCTTTGGTAGCTTCCGGCCAGAATATTCACCGTTGCTGAAATTACTGCAGAATCTTGAGTTTACTTCATTAGAGCTACTTGTTTTATTACGTCATAGAGTTTTTAATTTTGGTTTTCATAATCTTTTTTATTTCATGTTTAGAGATTTCTTGTACTGAATCAATATTAATCTGGTATTTTTTACAAATTTTGAGGGTTAGTTCAGCCCAGCATTCAGACCATGGTTGGGTTAGCTGTTGAGTTATGATCTGTTTGAGAAGTCTTGTATTTTTTGATGTTAAGATTTGGTGAAGTAATATGATCCTTTTATATTCAAAGGTTTATTCAGCTGGCCATATCCCTGTTTCTGAAAATACTCCTAAGTATGGATAAGATATATTAAGGCTATATTAAGTAAAGAGTAAAGCACTTGTTTCTTGTGCTTTATCAAGTGATTCAAAGTCTTTTTTAGATACACCACTCCAGTTTTCCACACCATAGAAGATTTGTGGGTATCACTGTTGTTTTAAATATGATGAATCTGACTTGTAGTGCCATATCTCCTGTTGAGCCATCCTTATTGCTTTATTATATTTATCAGTTGGGCTTTTTTCATGGTTTCCATTTTGATCATACCATTCACCCAGGCAATTATAGTTTTCAGTTCTGCTGATGGAACCTCATTCAATTTTTGACTTGAGGTTGTTTATAATTGTATTCTTTTTAGGATTGATTAATAGGAATGCTGTTTTATCGGTTAGGTTATTTAACTCAAATTTCCTGGTGGTTTCTAACGAGGAGCAGTTACTTGTGGCTTTTCCAATGCTATTAATATGACTACCAGCATGTTGGATGTCATCAACGAAGATTAGTGATCCAATCTCAATGTTTCTACTGATAGTACTTATATTTTTTGACCAAAATTTTTAACTTTATCAGTACTGACGTCACATATTATTGGGCCATAGATGTTACCTTGTTTTGCAATTTATTTGACGGTTATGTCATCAGTTTTACCAATTGGAGTTTGTATTTTTATACAGGCTTTTTTATTGAGCTCATAAAAAAGTTTTGCTTCATGTTTGCCTAAGATTGCATGCAGGTTAATAAGACAATTCTTTAAGTCGAGCTTATCAAAGCATTTATAGGCATCAGTATACAATAGTATACAAGTTTCACTGTTAATTGTTATAGCCAATGGTGGCATTGAGAATCATGAGATTATCAGTGGTGTATCTACTCCTGATACCTCCATTTTGGAACTTGCTAATTTTGTTTTCAATATCATCCCTCTTTCATTCAAGTTTTATCTTCTGAAAGAGTTTATATACTACATTGGTCTTCTGTTGTCCATTCCTTTCCTAGATTTTTTTTCCTTTATATATGCTCTTAATGGTCATATTTTGCCATGAGTCAGGACATTCACCTTTCTTATGTATTTCGTTGAAGAATATAGTTAGACTTTTAACCATGTCAGTTCCTGCATTTTTTAGTAGTATGTTAGACATGCCTTCTCCGTCACAAGATTTCTTATTTTTTACTTTGTTAATTGATAGGTTGAAACTGCTTATGGTACCCCCACCTGCAACTAATGTAAAAGAGCAACAAAGGATTCTTGGTATGTTTGTTTATTTTAGGAAATGGATCAGAAATTTTTCATTGAAAGTAGGAATAAGAACGATTCATTTCATCATGACAAGGAAGCTCTCGATGCGTTTAATCTGGTTTAATTTGTTAAAAGATTTCAATTTACAAAGGAGTTGGGAAGGGTGTAGGGGGTATGGGTTTCTGACTAATGTGGATAGGGTTATCTGGGAGTATCTTCAAGGTGGCGATCTTTTGAGGCAGAGATTGTTTCTCTTGAAGAAACAACAAGACAGCCGGGATATGACTGATGACGAGGGCTTGGGGGAGGTATGTGGAGACAAGAATAATTACCCACTAACTAGCAGTCTCTCCAATGCCCTATCCTTGATTTTTAAAAGGAAGTAGTAGTAAAAGGGTAGGTTATGGTGAATAGCTGGATACAGTTAAATTTTGCTAGTATCTTAGGATGATGTTAATAAACATCTTGGAATCAGTGGTAGTAAATGTCTGTGAGGATGTAGTTGCTAGGGTAGTGAATAATTATGAGATCAATCTGGACCAATGTATTCTAGAACTTGAATACCTAATTTCTTGTGTCTAATCCTAATTTTAATTTCAATGTGATGATTGCTGTAATTTCATCTGGGCCACCAATTTTACTTCTAGTTCTAATTCTAGTTCCGATGCTACAGTAGTTCTAATTCTACTTATAATCTTAACTCAATCCAATTCAATTTAATTCAATATTCAGCAGTTTTTAGCAAATTTTGTTTAGATTTAGTGTTGAATTTAGTGTAACTTGATATAAGTACTGGGAGGGGTGGTGGGTTTAGATTATTGATGTTATAATGAATAGAATAGAATTCCTTTTGACAAGGATATGAAAACGTTTAGGGAATATAAAACATGTTGTATTGTCTGTTGTTGGGGGGGGGGTACCCAGTTCCTATAGTTTGGCAGCTCACAAACCAAAACATGTGAATTTGATATCTTCTCTAGCTTATTGATAATAAATGCAGAAGATATGATGATTGTGGAAACAGATACATGCCCTGAATGGGATACCTGTCACTTTTTTGGGAACTCTGAATCAATCAGAAAGAGTGCTTGGTTGAGTCACTTAAATACTGGACTTATTATTTAGCAGGTTGATCTGATAACAGATCAATGAAGTATTGCATATACGCATATGAATCGGTCATAATCCGTCCAAATCCGTCTGAATCTGACAAAATCCGTCCAAATCCGTCTACATCTGGCGAACAAATTTAGACAGGGTAGCCTGACCATCACTACTGTTAAAAAGAAAAGATCTTTATACTTTATATATGATTTAACCATTTTCTTAGACAGATGTAATCAATTGTCTTAGCAAAGTAAACATGTGTATTTATAATCAATATATTTTGTGTTCACAAACTAGTAAGTTTCTACGAACAGATCTTGGTCTTGGGTGTTAATTGATACCTCGATAGATCTTTTAGTTGGATGGTTCATCCATGCCTTATCGAGCCTTGATTTGAATGTGTCGAGAGTGTTCTTATTTATGACATCTTTTGGTAGGTTATTCCATTTAGTAGCTTCTCTGTAGTAGAAGGAATTTGTTAGGACACTGCGTATGATCCATCCTTAGCGCGATTCCATGTTAACTGGAGGTCGTGCCTACAGTTAATACGTAGGCTTGGTTTAGAATTAATGATAAAGTGGTTTTATCATACACATGGAAACGTTTCCATACCTCTATCATATCACCACGTTCCCGCCGGTGAAATAGAGTTGGAAGGTCTAACATTTCCAATCTCTCGCAATAATCCAGATTTTTCATACCATCTACCGATTTGGTGGCACGTCCAAGTAACTGAAAGTTCAACGAATTAAACCCATAATTTGATTTGCTTTCTTTACTTTAGCTGTAATATGTTCTTCAAATGTCAGCTCCATATCAATTATCACGCCGAGATCTTTTTCCTCAAACACATGCTCGAGTTCTTCGTCGTATAGCAGGTAACGATGTGTATGTTGGATGTCGTTGATTTTACCTAAGTTAGAATATGGCATTTGTCGGTGTAAAAGGTGAGAAGCCATGTTTGTGACCAATCTTCGAGTACGACAATATCATTTTGGAGAAGCAAAGCATCTTCCTTAGATCTTATATTCTTAAAAACTTTTGTGTCATCAGCAAATAGAAGGATATTTGATTTTACTTTGTCTGGAAGGTCATTAATGTAGAGAACGAAAAGTAGGGGACCAAGGACACTGCCTTGCGAAAAACCACTAGTTACTGATTTTGGTGTTGATAATTCACCGTTTACACGAACCATTTGTTCTCGTCCATCTAAAAAATTCTGTATCCATAATAATATATCTCCGCTGATACCATATACCTTTATTTTGCAGCAAGTCGTTTGTGTGGAACAGTATCAAACGCCTTGGAGATCATAATACATATAGTCAACAATGCCTCCATTAGCAATAGTTTTTTGCACATTTATCCACATAGTTTAAAAGTTCCACCATCGACTATTAACAAGGTTAGGAGATTGGTGTCTTTCAGATAATTTAAATTTTTTATAAATTTTTCCATTAATTTACATACTATTGAGGTAAAACTTATTGGTCTGTAATTTTCTACAATATTCCTTGCTCCTTTTTTAAAAATTGGAGATACAAATGCCTTTCCAGTCTTGTGGAAGAGAGCCGTGTTTTGAGGTAAAAGTTCATTAATGAAGCTAACAGGGATGCAACGTAATCTACAAGTTGGATCAGCATTATGGGGCTAATTTCATCAGGACCACATGATTTATCGATGTTAAGTTTGAGGATTTCTGTTCATACCATATCTTCGAGTATTACAAGATCTTTTAAGGACTTGTCAGTTCTCTTTTCCAGGACTGGGATTTCTCCTGTCTCTTTAATGAAGAAGCCACAAAATTGTTTCTGTAGAATGTCAGCTTTTTCTTTGTCTTCAAATTTCAACAAGTCAGGACTTTTTGCATCCTCAAGGAGTGGTGATACACCACTTTTTGTTCTTAATTTCTTTCTAACGTATTTCCAGAAACTCTTTGGATTACTTTTGCTCTTAAGCTATATTCTTCTCAAACCTTCGCTTTGATTGACTAATGAGCTTATTTACTTTGTTTTGTGCCTTTGTATAGGCAATTCTGGATGAATGATCGACGCAATTTATACCTCTAATCCTAGCACGATGATGACTATGCTTTTCCTTGATGGCCTGTCGCAGGGAGCTATTGATAGGAAAACTTCCTTTTGTTTTTGAGTTTGAACTGGTTTTAGTCATTGTGATTGGTACAAATTTGTGTCTAAGTTCAAGTTCAATGGCTTAGAAATATTAATAGGTTTTACCTTGTTGGACAATGGAAGAATCTGATACAAAAGTTAGTTGTAGAACCAATTCGAACCAAGGAACACAATGTACAGTCAACATTGAAACCATCATACAGTGTACCAGTGCAAAATTGTGAATAATTTCATCACTCCCAATTTACGAGACTATTTGTGAAACGACACAGGTACAATTTTCATGCATTACAAAATTGTGTCTTTGTTTGACTTTTCGAAATGAAATCGGCTTGCATATTAAGTAGGGTAATACTTTCTTTTTTAATTGTTTCTCATACACAATGGTACTTGAAAGAAATATGTTTGGTACTACGTGGATAATGATTTTTTGTATTTCTAAATGCTACTGCACCTTAATTATCCTCATGTAAAATAATTTCATCACCCTGCTTCTGTCCAATATCATTCAACAGACTTAACCTAACTGCCTTCTGTACAGCAGCACATGACACACACTCAGATTCAGTAGAAGATAAAGCAAAGATTGATTGCTTTTCCAATCTCTATCCAATATTTGCATCACCCAACTGAAATACATAGCCTGCTGCAATCTACATCAGAAAAAAACAAATAATTATAATAAAGATGAATACCAGAAGCAATAACATGATTAAATATAAATCTGTATATTTCAGTCACACACTTATTGCCGTTCTCAGCCAAGCGAGGAGCTAACTGCTTAAAAAAGTTTATACACAAATAAAACTGTATTTGTCCAAATTTTTTTAAATCGATTTTTTTTAGCCTGTTCTGCATCAGATGCGCTTATATATAATACTAGGAATGTAATGTTTTAAGAATTCTGGGCCATACAATAGTTGTTCAATAAATTGCCTATTTTTAGATGACAAACCAACTTTTTTGTAAAAAATAGATGACGAATCATCTTAAGTTATTTTGTCAACTATGTAATTGGACTAATGTTGTTTCGTCACAGATTCATGTGGACACGAGTTGTTTTGTCAAAGATTGTTCAGGACTTAAGTTATTTTGTCAACTAAGGAATGTGAGTCTTATACCTGTCTTATACCTGTCTTGTTTTCACAATAGTTTTGTTTGTTTAGATTTCCAACAATTTATAAACACCGTTTTTTTTAGATCTTGCAAGAAAAAAGCTTATCTAACTTAGGCTAGGCGTAATGCCACATTCAGATTTTTCAACATGAAGGGAAGTTTGTACAGTTGAGGGTAAATAAAAGGGAAAGTTTTAGATCTATATAAGTCGTCGCTCTAGTTCTAAATTGTGCTAACTGACATTTTAAAAAAATTGAGATTTTTATTTGGTTTTATTCGTCATGGTCTCTAGATTCAATTTTTGTTCAGAGCTACTTTGTGTTAACTACAAAATTAACATTTGATCATTCTAAAATGTTCAAACTACAAAGAAATGTCAGTTAAAATAAAAATTCAAATGCATTCTCGACTTTTAAAAAATGTCAGTTAGCACAATTTAGAACTAGAGCGACGAAGTAGATTTGAATTACATTTCATCTAAATATATTTAGCATAATATCTGTATTGCGGTGGTTTTTCACACATGGACAAGGGACTTCACAACAGGCAAGACAACTACTTTTGTTTTTAATGGTCAATCTTCAATTAGTCAATCTTTATTGACGCATCTATCTCACATACAGTTTGTATTTACACATATTTACAAAAGATGTGGTGTTTAAGTCAGTTTCATTTATTCTATAAACATAAGATAAAGCTATAAATGTAAGAAGCGGTTGGCTGGTTATTATGCCAGGTCTTCACATTCAATGGAAGTATGCTTGCGAAAACCGCTCGGAATAGTGATCACAAACATTTTTATGGTCGAATTGGAGTGTAGTTTTATCACAACAATGAACGATATTTTACCCGTTTAGATAGGTATGTGATGACACTTTTACCTTCATAAAAAAGGTCAAGTGTATATAGAAAAAAGACAAGCTCTAATATCTGTATTAGATAAAATTTATATAGTCCACGTACTTGGAAGATTGGAACACTTCAAGGTCTCTTGCAGAGGAAGAAGATCTCAACAAAGAAATTGACTACTACCTGGAATCGATATTTCAGGAAGTTAATAGATACCCATAGATACTTCTAGCAATAATCGTCAGCAAGATCCGTCCCAAATGATCTTGAAGAAGACAATGAAAACAACAACAAAAATTACGCACCTAACATGTCAATGCCGTATAGAGGCAGTAAAGGCAACACTATTATAGGTAAACTAAAATGTAACCTCAAGAGATTACTACCAAGCAATGTGAAGCCTGACATTTTTGTAAAAGATATGAAAATCTTTTCGTGTTTTAAAATCAAGGACAAAATTGACAATTAAACACAAATCTGGATTAATTTATGAGTTCAAATGCAATCGCTCTCAAACATGTAACAGTACGTACATTGGGGAACAGGTCGTAGAAGAGAACTCAAGTGCTTGATCATGGATACACATATAAAAAGTCTGCAATATATAGCACAAAGTAAAAACTTCTCAATTCTGGCATCTAACTATCATCAGTGGACTCAAATGTAAGATAATCGAATCAATATTCATCAGAGACCAAAATCCAGATCTGAATAAGCAAGATGACGTCAGAGGCAATTACATTGACGTAAGAGAACAATAGTTTTACTTGTGTATTAACACTTGTAAAATTTTTTGGTTTCTTTTTTTAAGTGGTTAGCTCCTCGCTCCACTGAGGACGGTGACAAAGTGTGTCGCTGAAATATATGGATTTATATTTAATCATGTTATTGCTTCTCGTATTCATCTTTATAATAAAAGTGTTTGTCCGATCCTAAATTTTCAAATAATTATAAACTATCAGTGTGTTGGAACTTCAATCCTAAATTTAAAGTACCTTTTATATATCTGAAGATTCATTTGATTCTAGTGTTCATTGCTAGGACAATTCATAAATTTTTTTAGGATCTCTACAGCCACATATGGCCTTGTTGCTATTGCTGCATAATTTAAGGACCTGATTGCTACTTGATAACTTGAATACTGCAAGCATCCTTTTTATCTGTTAACATTGTAAATTTCTTTCCTGGCTCCACTGGAGTCGCCAAAGATTTATAATTCTCCATGCTGAATCCCTTCAATTATGTAAGATGTTGGTCTAGGGTTATAATTCATGGTTATAATTCTGTTAAAAACTCACCATGGATCATCCATTTCAAATCTTTTACTAAGACTTTATTTTTCTGTAAGCAAAGTTGTCTTATTGTTGGAGCAATGAATAGCATCATTTTCCGACCGATTCCCAAATTATCCCAAGAATAACGACATTTACTGACTTTGACCGACTCGTCAGTGTTTTCAAAATTAAATCTGTGTCGATCAGAAAATATTAAAAAACATGACCTGTCTTGCCTTTTTTCCATCCAAATCAATCTTTTTCGGACCAAAAGTGACTCATCACAACTGATCAATGTTTATCAAAATTGGACGATGTTGAACATGAGGCCTATATATACAGCTATTATCATAAGATCCTGTTTTCCATCAGTAACCCTAGAGAGATAGTAAATACATGTATAGCCTGATGCCTGACTTTGAATAAAACCATTGGAAGGCAGACTTCACATCCATTCAATGAACTTACAAATCTAATTGGTTAGCTTAGCAATAGCTAAAAATGATTGAATCAAAGTAAATCGGGCAACTGATGCAAACACATCAACTTAGCCCACACCAACCTCCTTGCCCTCACGAAAATGTGAAAATTCCCCCTTTTTCATAGCACAATCTTTCTGGAAATGTATTTTCTATTGAAAAGACTTGCATTTAAAACTAGAGATATATTATTTATTATTACTGTTTTTTTATTTTAATACTATTACCTTTATTCTTTGAGCCTTAGTAGTCAATAAATAGGGCATTTTCACAATATCAACAGGGGGGGTAAGGGTACTAGGCTGTGGTTGCCGGAGGTACCTACCCCTTTCATATTTAAAGAGGGGATATCTCAATTTTTGAAAATTTCTATTAGTAATTTCAGGGCATTATATTACACTATGGATTGAATAAAGATGCCATAACATATTGCTACCCTAAAATCATCCATTTATCCAGTATATGATAGTAAATCAAACTAATGGGCGTATTATGGTGTCATAGTGTGCACACCCAACCACGTTGCAAAGAAAAAAATAAGTAAGCATACTTTTAAGATTCCATTTAGTACGAGGGTGCAAAAACTACTGGGATCAGCAAACATAACCATAGTTTCTACCCCCCCCCTCCCCTTCTAGAAGGGGGGTTTCCAACAAGTCCAAAATGGCAGTTAGGGGGGTGTCAAACTTAACGCTGAGAAAGGGGGGGGACGGCACTTAAGGAGGGGTTCTT
>JAUKPT010001163.1:1762-16197 GCA_032273505.1 Nanomia bijuga
TTTCTATAAAATGGCGAATTAATTTTTACAAGAACTGTTCAATATTACACCCACAGTCGTTTTAACAACGCGCAGCATGTCAAGATAATAATCATGTATTACAAGGTTCACAACCTATCCAAACCTCTCTTGGTCATTTCGATTCGAAATTTTACATGGAAGAATCGAGTTTTGTCTTGAACTTGTTAATATTCTCGAATTCGAGGCATATTGGTGGTCGTTTCATGCGTTTGAAACACGAAAGTAAAAAAGGAATTTCTTTGTTAATCGGTATCGATGTCTCTTGCTTGTTCGCCAGGTCTGAATTTAGTAAACAGGGTTGATTATTCTTAAGTATAGAAATGTTTCCAGTCGTCAATCCTGTCGCCGCGTTTTTACCGGTATTGTAAGTAAGGTAGGCAGATTCACTTTCTTCAGTCGATCGTATGGAAATATTTCAAAACCTCAATTATGTCGCAGATTCAGTTTTTTCAGTCAATGTGTGTAGTCCGTGCCTTTCATACCGTCGACTAACTTTGTGGCTCAATTTTGGACGTTTTCCATCAGTTTGATGTCCTTTCTGAACCTAGGCGAGCACACTGGATTTTGCAAAAACTTTTCATTTTGGCGGCTATGAAGCGATTGGAATTTTGTCATGAGCAGGATAATCATTCATTATCCATTAAATCATCGGATAATCACCAAATAGAGCATTTTAAATGGATGCAAGAGAAAATATTCACGAAGAAACAAAGAAAAGAAACAAAAAATTTGATAGAAATTTATAAGAAACCAAATTTATCCTCATACCATACCGTACTACCTAATTTCATTGGTGACTCATATCCATAAATCATCTTTCCCGAAATGAGGTTTGTCCTACTCAGCCTAGTTTATAATATACGCTTTGATTCATGTCCCAATATTTCCTATAATTGTAGCTGTCAACAATAAGCTTGAATTATCACTTATGATGCTCACACGTGAAGTAATGAATCAAACTTACTGACAGCTACTACTATTTCAATTGAGACAGGCATTATATTGTACGTATTGTAAACGAGACTTGGCAGGACAAACGTCATTTTGGGAGAGGTGTATTATCTTTCACACTTACATGTACCAAACATAAATGATAATGATAATGATTATACCCAATAAATCACACACATATCTCCCGTAGGAATTTTTGGGGTTTCTCATACTATTTGTTAAACAAATATTTCTCAACAACAACTCATGTACATCTCAACAACAATCACACCTCTTTATTTCTTTTTATCAGTCAGTGACCCGGTGACACGTCCAAAAACATTTGAGATATGATAAACCGGGGTTTTCACCAGGCTCCGTTTGACCCGGTTCCACTAACTCGAGGTGTACAATTTATCTCATTTTACCCTAATTTGGTTAATCTTTTTTCTACAAATAAGATAGGTGAAGGCGAGACAAGTTACTGTGCTTTCAAATGTATGATTATATCAGGAACCATAAACATATGACGTCCAACTTTAAGGGAGGGGGGGCAGGAGAGGGGGGGTACTAAAAAAGATGATGTTCCGTTACATTCAACTCCACTGTTTACTAGAAAAATTGGCCAAAATCACTATGTTTATTATCCCTTATATTGTTACGGTATCTGAGGTTTTCAATTCAGCACCTAACACGTTCCTTATTTCATATCATCGGTGACTTGTAGACCTCATATCAATCAATAAACCTGACAAATCTGACAGCACATATATTTGGCATATTTCCGATATTAAGTGTCTCTTTTTCTTGTACCCTTTTATTGGTCTTATTCGAATATTAATTATATGATACGATAATTGATATGAAATAGCTTGATAATACTAAACAAACAAATAGACAAACAAAAATTATAAAGATGCATTCAGTATATTTCAACACTTGGAGAGATTTATATTCTTTTTGTATACTGTTCTGAGTTTTTAAGACATATTATTATTTCTTGGAATAACTGGAACAAAGGACGATTTACAATCGCGAGGCGTGACTTATTTTTGAATACTGGGAAAGAAAGGGTTTGTGTTATCTATTGTTTTATTTCTGCTAATTTAATTCCGCTGATCGGTAAAAATTGTCAGGAAATGATTTCTAGATTTAGAGAAAAAAACAAACCGGCTGTTTTATTGTGAGCGAAGTGAGGGGAGTCTGGGGGTAGTCCCGACACGTTTTCGATTTTGGGGCATTGTTTTCTCTAAAAGGCTCATTACAAGCATTCTTTTTCACCAGGTATTGAAGTATTAAACTTTCCGATGAAAGAGGGCGAGGACCTTTAGTATAAACAATAAAGGGCTAGTAGACCGGCCGTAATTTGGAGGTTTGTGTCACCGGAAAGGGTCATTAATGCCAAGGCGATTTTTGTGTTCTTTAGGGTCTATATTGAAATATAAATCTTGGTAAACGGGCTTAATCCGCGGATAAAGGTACAATTCGGCCATTATTAGCCTTAATTAGCATAATTTTGGTACAATCCAGTATAAAGTTCATTTTAAAAATGGTATGGTTTGTCATATTTTGATCAAACGATCAGGAGTTATTAGTGTTTAAAGTTTCAAAAAAACTACTGATTCAGCATAATTTCGCCAATTTTGCGATACTTTTGTAGTACTTTTGCAGTACCCACTAATCTGGTTTAAAAGTTTGGAAAATTGGAAATTATATAGATGTATTGTCACATTTATTTGTCATTTAAACAGAGCACACAAAATTTGGCATAGCATCAAATATTATTAGGTGATTAATATTTATGCCGTGCCAATTTAGAAATGTATACCTGGAATTGATATTAGAATTCCTAATTTTGAGAAAAGTTTATAGATATAGCTAATTCTAGTATGAGGCAAATAGTAAAGACACTTTAACTATTTGTCAAAAAATATACTCAATTCTACTGCTTCTAGGTAACCACAGTCTTTGCTTCCGGCTTATTATCTCATTTGCCGTGGAATTTTGAGTGCACATTTGAATTTCGAGCACTGACCTTTCCTGGTACCACCGGGACACAAAAATGCTATCGTCATTTATTAACTCCTGGAAATCATTACATTGTTCAGATCATATTTTGATTCGATCTAGGGGCTCCCCGCCTACTAGCAAATATTCTCATACTGTGAAAATATAAAGAAAGGATGTTGTTGAAAGGCAGTAGAGTAATTTTATGTATTCTTTGTGAGTTCTGAAGCAAGTTCAGGCTATCTAATCATTCTAAATACTTATATTTATGCTACTCTGGTTTGTAAGGAGTGTATATTTGATCCACTTGTAGTTTGGAATCTAAAATTAGGCAAAATCTTTTGATGATATTGCAACAAATGCACCAGCAAAAGATTATGACGACGGTAAGCATTTTGATGATTGGTTTTTGATGTTAAGGGTTAAGACAGTCTTCCTACAAGATTTCAATGTGATTGAATTATTATTAAGGAAAATTAAACAGCATATGAAAAAAGCCCATTTAAAATAGTAGTATAGTAGTTGAAATAGTAGTATAACGTTACATAGAAGATTTTTTGGAGTGAACGGTGAGGGATTTCCTATATCACTTGGTTCATTTGAAACAAAAAAACATTTAATGTTAAAAAATGATACGATGCTGCATTTTTCAGGATATATTTATGTCATTGAAAATGGTTTTCCAGCCGAAATGCATAGTGAATGAAATGCATAGTGAAATAGTGAAAATATAAATTTTTATGTATACCTTTTATTAATAATTTATGTCATTATAAGAAACATCTCAAGAATTTTCTTTGCACGTGAAATGTTTTACGATATATTTTATCTTTAATAATGTCATCACAAAAAGATGGAATCCTTAAATCCTTTCCGAACTATCGGCTAATTGATTGTGATCGAAGCTTTTTCAGTTTGTTAGCATCTAATCAAAATGTAAAGCCACCTCCTTGTCGTTTCTACAGCTAGCAATCGATAAAAAAAGGAAAAATCGGCAATTGTAAGACCCCTTTTTCCCGCATCTAAAGCATCATAATACATCCAAAAAGGGAAAAATAACTATGGAAATGAACGAAATCCTGAAAAGTAAGGTTAACAAATTTATGGTGGGTTTTGTCTAATGTTTATATCTGTTAATAATGAATAACTAAATACTACAAATTCGGGTTAAAACAATGCTTTTTTCATAAAGGATACATAAAAAGAATAGAATTCTTAATTTTTTTCTCCTTTTTTAGGCGGTTAACAATAGCACGTACCGTCGCCACAACATTTTCGATGTTTAGCGCAATGCATTACGGATAATGTTATGTGCAAAATATTGTGCAATTCCAATTAGTATCCGTGGAAAGTGGTATTAGGGAAAGAAGCAAAATTTTACAAAATGATACCAAAATTAGTGCATTTTTTTTATTGAGGGAAATAAACCTGACAATTGAGTTTTCAAGATAATTGTTAATACGCAAGTTTATGTCTGCTTTTATAAGGCTTAATACGCTTTATGGCGGACATTATACGTTAGACTTTTGTTAGATCTAAGGCGGACATTATACGTTAGATCTAATTCAATTATTGCAATTAGATTGGACAAAAGTCTAATGTATAAAGCGAGTCTCTGTTTTTTTGAATTAGATCTGAAAGAAATACTTAGGTGTGATTGTAAAAAGACATGTCTACTTTATACGTTTGACTTTTGTTAGATCGAATTCAATGCATAATTTATTTTCTCGGGAAACGAGCAATTGGTTACTTATTACTTTGATGAATTTCATTAGTTTTCACTTTATACACAAGACTTTTAGATCTACTGCAATGCATACTATTTTTTTGTGCAAATCTAATTGGTCTAAATACAGCAAAATTTTCTGGAATTACTTTGTAGATAGAATTAGTGTTGCGATTTATCTATAGTTAGGCATTGATTAGGCAGTGTTTTTTTAATGCGTATAGCTTCGTCAATTTTTATGCGTTGAGCTAATTTTTTCACATATTGTAGATATTAACGAGCACTTTGATATGACATGAATTTTGAAAATGAAGAAGAATTGTGGTCAGAAAATGACCATTTTTATTTTAGCTTCATTTGTCCGAGCATTTGTCACCAAGTTATGGTATGCTTTGTCGAAGCAAAATATGACGATTTGTGATTTTTGACGATTTTTTGCTTAATAAGGGGTTACAAAACATACCCATACTTTGTCAAACATGAATCTATATAAAATAGATACATTTTTGAAATCAGCGAAGAAAGCCAAATAATGTGACATTCAAATTTTGCGATTATTATTCGACAAAAAGAAGTTGATTTCTTTTCTTTTTCATTTCCTGACTGCGATTCTTCTTCATTTTCATAGATAATCAGCTTTAATCTTCTTCAATCCCCTCAATATTTCGCTTATCAGGTAGTTGACTTCTTTGCAGGGAATTTGCAAACATGCGCATGCTTAGGCAACATTTAGAGTCATGGTTAGAGCCATCAATAAAAGGGGAATTTAGTTTAAACCATCAAAAATTTAACGTATAAAACAATATATGACAAACTCAATTAATAGATTAAGTTAGATCTAACTAAAGTCTTACGGATAAAGTAAAATTTTAGTTTGATGAACTCAATTATTTAGCCTTATGAATTAAGTTAGATCTAACAAAACGTCTCATGTATAAAGTTAATATTTTGGTAATTTGATTCGACAAAAGTTCGAGCTTTTTAAAGTGATGAAATTAATTGAATTAGAGCTCACGTATAGTGCCCGCCTTGAAAACGATAAAACACCTCCTCATATTCACCTTTCTAATCAAGATATTTGCCCAATCCAAACAATTTAATAAATGGTTAAAAAAATTGACACACGCCAGGTAACAGGTAACAGGTATTTTCCCCCTTTTCGGCTCGAAAAATCGATTATTTAAACTATGTCTAATTTAGACTATAGTTGGTTGAATATTACATCATCAAGATTCTGATTGGTTGATTGGTTAATATCATTATTTTTGATTTTAAGAAAACATCAAATTGTGACATTTTTAAGATCATTTAAACACGCCAGATACCAGTTATTTCCTCTCTTGGGGTGGGAGGGGAGGGGTACCTTTTATACAGGTTTTGTACTTGCTCATCATTTGTCTGATTTATAGGCATAGATTTTAACATCTTGAAAACTTGGTTATGCTCAATAATCAGCTTTATTTACAAAGTGAGTTGTATACATGTTGTATTCTTTGTGACAACATATATCCTCTTTTCCTTTTTTTCTTTATGATTTTCATCCATTTACATGACATTCCCGACAGAGGCAGTATATAGTAAGCTCTACTAACGGGGATGAATCAACATTTACGACACATACAACATTTAACATTTAACGGAATCCATTGTCGAGTTTAACGCACCACAAGGGAACACTTGTGGCGGACATTATTTCAGTGATTGATTTCATTAAATTAACGGGGATCCAGGAGGGATCGAACCCGGGTCGCTCCATTGAGAAACCTGCAACCTAACCACTGAGCCACGTTTTCTTTATGACAACAAATACCCTCTTTTGAGCGATGTGTTTGGAGAAATGGAAAGAGATGATTAGTGGTCGGCAAAATTCTTGCTGTCCGAAAGACTAAATTACCAAGACTATATACAAGATGCACTTTGTGCAAATCTAAAAACCTTATGGAGCCCTTCTTGGCAATTAGTAACCGCCCCTGACGTTTTATAGTTTTATTTTGTTATGATTCTCACAGACGAGAAAGCTTAAGACCTGCCTGAAAAAGTTGTTATTTTCAAACCATGGTGTTTAAAAACTTAGCTCGCATTAAATGTTCAAAAATAGCTAAAATGACGATTTTAGAGAATCAAGTGCCATTTTATATTTTTTCTAATTATAATTGGTAAAAAAAATACAAAGCAAACAGTTCGTACCTTTTTCACTGGTATCACCTCTTCACTAATCGTCTGTCGTATTCGATAATTCGCAATACTCAAATCCAACGATACCGCTCCAAGTAAATACTCCTGGTAGAATATGTCTTCACAAAACATTGAAATATAAAGCGTCGAACTTTTTAGCTCTTCTTCTTCAATTTTGAAGATGAGTTTCTCATTAACATCAATATCTCTTTCACAAGGATACGATTTAGTCACATCAACTAATTGTCGACCATTGATATTATTCGTAATCATGACTTTAAGCTTGATCGAACTGCTGGCGCTGATTTCGTAAGATACAAGATTATTCAAAGATACTAAATGTAATTTCAAGTACTTTGCGAACCCTTGGTAATACATGGACGCTCTCAGTTCTGCGCCGTTGTGGTGTTTCATTTCTAGTTCTTTCTTTTTATACACTGATGTCCTAAAGAAATCCTCCCAAAGTTCATCAGTTAAGAACTCTTCATATGCATTTCCGTCTTGAAAATCTGCAACGATTTCATCAAAGTCTTCATCTTCGCCGGCGAGTTGATCTTCCATCAGATCTTCTTGCTCCTTTTGTATGGTCAGCTTTGCATATCCCTCTTTCTCTTTCTCTTCGAGTTTCCTCAAATATTCCTTTCTCGCGTCAAACGTTTTTTTCACCATGTATAGAAAGACAGCCACCGTGATGAGGATCATAGCAAGGACCATACCATAACCGACTCTGTACACAATTATCTCTCGCTTTTCCAATTTTCGTTGAAATGCTTCATCTACTATTTCTGGGTTAAGATCATCCATTTTCTTTATGTTTTGATAAAATAGTCTCTCGTTATTTGGTATATAACCGGCTTGCTATTGTTGTCTTTACTGATACGTCATTTTATTTCTTTTTACCAAAATTCAAATTTGGCAGTTTCGTGATTATCTAAACATCCGTCCTTTTAACGTCTCCTTTCATTATACCTGCTTTGATTTGTAATGAATATGATTTTAGATATGAATTTGAGCCGTTTGATTGGTTGGAATTTTCGTCACCACGAAGCCGATTTGTTCAAATTAAAATGTCACAATTTGCCAAGCAGTGAGAACTTCCATTAAGTAGTTATTAAATCATAGCCAACGTGAAAACTCATTATAGATGAATTAAGTCTTAGATTATATTGTTATCATCAAATTGTCTATTATATGTCTATCATTTTTTTATTTATTTTGCAGTTTACCAATACGTTTTCAGATACAAATCAATATTGAGTATGTCCAAGTGACTATTGTCAACAAATGAAAATACTTTTGATAATTACCATGCAGCAAAATAAAAGTAGATGTTAAAGAAAAGTTCCATTGATCAGATGGCTAAAATCCTTAATGAGTGTCTTTTGAGTTAACTTGTATCTAAGGATAATCACAACGAGTTGCAAGTAGTTTTATGTAGTTTCGTGTAGTTTTAAGTAGTTTCGTGTACTTTTAAGTAGTTTCGTGTACTTTTAAGTAGTTTCGTGTACTTTTAAGTAGTTTCGTGTACTTTTAAGTAGTTTATTGATTAGTTTATTGAATTAGTCCTTACATTTCTTGAGTAAAATAAGTCTCTAATTAAGAATCCATTGCTCACTCTTACTATATCTTGATTACGAGATTTTCAATAATTAGTGATAAATTATGAAGAATTTTCCAGTAAGAATTGATGATAAGAAAAGAGATATCAAAAATCACTTCCTTTTATAGGCATTTATTCTTGGTTTAATTGTTAAGTATAATTACCCAAAACGCTCACTATACTTTCCAAGTTAACAAAGGGTTTCGTTGATTCCACTAAAGCAAATAATAAATACTCTAATTTAACTAATCGAATTGCTTAAGATTTCATATAAACCAATCAATTACCCCGTTTACGCTTTAGATCTCTTGTTGATTGAGATTACTACTACCCATGCTTTAAACACATAAAATGCATATCATGGTTAGCTAAATGTTTCTTGAAACTTCAAAATGGCGATGAAGTTAAATATCACACGAATATTTCACGGCATATCAATAATTTCATGTGCATCGTTCTGCTGATATTTACACGATTATTTTCCTTTACACAAATATACATTACATAACCGCGCGACTAGTTTCTTTCTTTTTTTAGCGACAATTTCACCATACAAATTCTCATGTTTTTTAATATTATTGAGAACATCATTTGGATCAAACTTGATAGTGCAGTCTAGGCGCGTGGAAACTTTAGTCAGTTCTGTGTTAAACGACATTATGAATTAAACAGAATTGGTTAAACTCGCACATTCACGTCGAATGACATTTTTCAGTGCTGTACGCATAAACAAAATTGAAATGTTTTTGTTCACTCTGTAACGAACGGTGTGTGTGTGTGTTTTTGAGCATTGAAATGTTACAACTCTCAGAAAGGTGATTTCTGTTTAGGTTTTAGTGTGAAATGTAATTATAAAAAAAATGTATTATTATTTGCTAATGTTAACAGAAATGGTGAATAATCATGCGGTAATGAAGATGAAAGAGTTTCAATGAAAATTCGGGAAAATTTATAAGTATTTGTGGTTTGAATTTTCTTCTAGATTTCATGTAAAGATGTTGGCATATTAAATAATATCATATTTCGCTAACGATTAAGCAGTAATAGTTAAATTAAAGAATGTTATAATTGTGTTGTGATAAAATTGATAGTAATTGAATAAATATTCAAAATAAAACTGGAAAGTAGAGCAATTTAATGAAAAAATAAAGAAAATTTCTTAGCATAAGAATTATTATCTACGTTCGGATTCGAACGCCGAGAATCTCATAATTTGGAAAGCCATTTATGTTTAATTATCTTAATCATCTCAAAAAATGTAATATTCGCTTTAAAAATGAGTGTAGCCATGAATATTCTAAATACAGTCCACATTCGCTACTGATTATCATTATTTGCAATTAAGTTGATTTTTTCTTCGAAAAGTCGAGAATTCTTCTTTTCTAAAAAATTATCTCAAAACTTTGTCTAATTTAGACTTTTGATTGGATGACTATGACATCATCAAGATTCTATAAAATTTCACCGTAACTTTAAGATTTAATAAGATTTCAATGTGTGATATTTTCAAATGAACCAATCGGATTCTTGATGACAACATTTCCAACCAGTCAATAGTCTAAACTTTTGATATGACGCTGCGGCTGCTGCGTTCTGTATAGCCAAAAATAAATCTCCTTTTTTCTAGACAATAATTATATCTTTTTTTAATACAAAATTTCACAAAAATTCACTTATTCACTGCAATGTTTTGATAGAATATTTGATACTCAATTCTACAAACACTGTAAGCCTGTACACTGTATATTAATCAAATTATTGTTTAAACTATTGATTATTAACTAATTAATCGTTTTTTTTGGCCGATTCGGGAAAAATTTTACTCGGTTTATAAAGATTTTTTTAAAACAGCAAAAGCAGTTGACTATTAGATAAAATCATTTTCTTTTATGTATCAACTAATATTTATTGTCTAGATATAACATTGACAAGGTCAAGGTAGAAATACATTCTCATTACAAAATTAACAGCATTCTCCAGCTACCTAGTACCAAAATAAATGGGTTTTCGTTCGATCCAAGAATAATGTAACAGAAATCAACGAACATTTTATGAAGGATTAGTCGCATTCCATGATGAAAGCGCACAAAGCATGCGCATAAATGTCAGCTTCTCAATTTGGTTATTACTTTGGATGTTGTCAGTGTCTTTGACAATAGGTACGTATATCATAGTTTCTAGAGGGAATTAAACCCCACCCCACCCCCTATTTTAAAGAGAACACTTTCAGTTTTTCATATACTCATCAGCAAAAATCATCTAACTCCCTTTTCTAGAAGAACTTCCCCCTTCTAAGTGGCGTTAACTGCCATTTTTGAAATGTTGGAACCCTTGTTTTGTACAAAACTCTTTTTAAGGATTTGCCTAAAAATGATGGCCTAATTAGCTGTTTAATTGGTTAGAAATTCCACCGTTACAATTTTGACTGGGTCTCTTGCAAATTTATCACATTTAAACTTAAGTTTTTATGTAATTTTCAATCAATTAAGAGACAACATTTGATATTTATGATTGGACGTCCAGCTTAACTTTAAAAACAGAATGATCTTTCAAAAGAAAAGTTATATGAAAAAAAGTTTCTGAAAGCTAATAAGCTCATAAACTAATCATTTGTTTTTTTATCGATTGTTTAAAACAAAAAGTTAACTATTTACGTTACAGGTTAGGCAGAAGGTATCTCCATGAATAACAAAATCAGAAGGCAACAACCTTGATTTGGTTAGTTTTGATTTAAAAGAAAGTAGGTGGTTAGAATATCTTTTAGAACATTTCAGGCCATTTTAGGACATTTCAGAACGTCATTTTAGTGCATTTGCGAATACATTTTAAGGACATTTTAGGACTTTTCATGATATTTCACAGGCCATTTTAGGACACTTCAGAACTTCATTTTAGTGTATTTGAGAATACATTTTAAGGACATTTTAGGACTTTTCATGATATTTTAGGACATTTTTAAACCTTTAAGAACATTTTGTGACATCTTAGAACATTTTAGAACTTTTAAGAACTTTTTAGGACATTTTAAGACATCTTAGAACATTTTACGACATTTTAGAACTTTTAAGAACATCAAAAAAGATCATCAATGATAAATGTATTTGCTCCAAAAACACGCAAATTATTTCTTTGAAAGAAACACATGGCTTCTCTCCTTTCATTTCCAAAAAATCATTGTCCATTTTTATAAAAAATGCTTTCTTAAATTAATTTTCGTCAAATTTTGGCTAATTTAGCCGTTTGATTAATTATAGATTATAGCACCAGGGAGCTTATTAGTTCGATTTCAAATGACACAATTTGATGATTTGTTAACATCAAGAATGTTAAAAGTACTTCTTCATAAACCAATCAGTATCTTGATGATGTAATTAACAACCAATCAAAAGATTGGATTAGCAATAATTTAGCGACAAACCCTAAGCTTGATAATTAGTTAGACGTACATTCTTTCGAATTTTGTTCTATTCCAGTCGAAACTAGATAGTGTGTACATTTCTCAAGTAACATGTGTTACCAAGGGTTTTGTTTACTTGCGAAAATGTTGTGAAATGTCGTCATGCGCGTCTGAACTTTCTATTTAGGAAACTCAATTAAAAGTTCTTTCTACCTGGGGTAGTAAAAGCTCCAAACACAAGCCGCACCATGGAGTAAGTGGAGCAGAATGAGAGTTTTCATTCAAAATTCAAAATAAGAATTTGGAAAAAAAAACACATATGAAGTTAGATTTTAATGAATCATATTTCAATGGATGAAATCATTAACACAAAGAAATCATGCAATATCAAGACAAAAGCAGCAGAAGTGTCGATAAACATCTTATATTTTTCGTACAAACAAAGGCTTAAATGGCTCTAAAATGGCTGAGATATGCTGAAAAACGGAGAAAGTTTTTTCGAGGCTCCGTATTCGCTTGGCTCAATATTTTCACCGTTGTCATTGATTCCCTTACTTCACTTAAGATTTTAACTCATTATTCAATCTCTTCTTTGGAGCAATTGGAAAAAATATTTACCGTTGATACCTAGATTTGCACTTATGCACAAAAAACACACAAATATGACCATAGTCTCTCAAAAATAAATGATATGGCTGAAAACAAGGATTTTCTTCTGTAGTCTTAACATGGCACCCTAATGCATAAAATAAAATGGTAGCCAGCTATTTTCACTACCTTACTCCTCCACCTAACTAGGCTATAGCCTTCTACGCCTATCCACAAATCTAACACTGACTGTAAATATAGAAAAATAGACAAAAATTAAAAATCCCACAATCTATTTTTATTGAACTTCTATTTGTGACTATATATGACTGATTCATTTTTTTTGATTTTCTGTCCTTCTCTAGGAAATCCTGAATGGCCGTCTGGTATGTACGGACTTCCACGTCCAACATCCGGGTGTCCGAAATCGTGGAAAGAAGGTATGCGTTACCATGACACTGAAGACTACCACAGTCACAACTTACACTCGGTGTCGTACCATTTCTCCGGGACGGTAAACAAACATGGCATCCGGCAGGAGTTTTGTATCAAAGACGATCCTCTGAAGGAGAACGATTTCGATATACTATGGCCCGAGGGACAATACTGTATATACAAGTATGGGGATAAGTGTCCAATCGGACTTAAAGAAGGTTAGTAACGTGGCTGCAGAAAGTGTTTGATTGTGATAGCATAGCTAATCGGCAGCCTTGGAAAATACTACATGAAAAGTAGAAGTTTTCGAGAACAAGCAGTTGTTTTTAATTGTGCAAGACGTACTATATCCAAGTCAAAATTTACTTTTTACTAAAAAATTGAAATAATATATTGTCAATGGAGAGGATTTTCTTTGAATGGTGACAAAAGGGTTTTGATTTTCAATATTGTAATGTGATCTTATTTTTTTAACAACACCACTCTAGGCCCAAAGTGAAATCTTGGAAAAATTAGCATAGTCCAGTATGTTCATTTGGCTATATCTACATTTTTGTACCAACGTTAATATTACTTTTAATTTTTAATTTTTCAGGTTGGATATTTTGGGACGATGAAAATCAAGAAGATTTAGACGGTGGCAACGCTGAACAAGGGTTTCTCCCTGAGGGCGTTTATGAACTTGATACATTAATGTATTTTTGTTGCAGTACAAAAGGAAACCCCTCGATACCTATAGAACTTCCTGTACATAGATCGTTTTATTTGATAGCATATAACTCGACAGACTGTCAAAAGGTGAAAGGGTTCGATGGGGTTTCGGAGTTTATACAGTGGGATGATGAAGACAGGGGCAATGCGAATGCTCATAGTAAGCTATCGCCGTACGGGGTCAATACAGATGCATGGAACACGAGGATTTATTATTGTTTTTATAACGCAGGTATTTTATTATTTCAATTTGTGCCTTTTTTTTCAAGTAAATGCGATTTCGAGTGGAGAATCACTATGTAGAAATCTCGTTCACCTTCATGGGAATTCCCACTGTTTTCCTTCACGATAATTCCCATTGTTTTCCTTCACGAGAATTCCCATTGTTTTCCTTCACGAGAATTTTCATTGTTTTCCTTCACGAGAATTTCCATTGTTTTCCTTCACTAGAATTCCCATTGTTTTCCTTCTCAAGAATTCACATTGTTTTCTTTCACGAAAATTCCCATTGTTTTCCTTCACGAAAATTCCCATTGTTTTCCTTCACGAGAATTTTCATTGTTTTCCTTCACGAGAATTTCCATTGTTATTCTTTCACGATAATTCCCATTATTTTCTTTCACGAGAATTCCCATTGTTTTCCTTCACGATAATTCCCATTGTTTTCCTTCACGATAATTCCCATTGTTTTCCTTCACGATAATTTCCATTGTTTTCCTTCACGATAATTCCCATTGTTTTCCTTCTCAAGAATTCACATTGTTTTCTTTCACGAGAATTCCCATTGTTTTCCTTCACGAGAATTTTCATTGTTTTCCTTCACGAGAATTTCCATTGTTTTCCTT
>JAUKPT010001164.1:0-16193 GCA_032273505.1 Nanomia bijuga
ACTGAAAATTAAGGAGAAGTCTTCAGCTTGTCCTGAATTTTCTTAATTCAAAAAAGTATTTTGGGGGGGTAGAAATTACCCCCCCCCCCCGCTAAATATAGGGTTAATAAACGGCAGCAAAGCATAAAATCAAAATTTTTAGACAACCAACACTAATCTACCGAATAGTAAATTTTTGAATGTAAACAAGAAATACGTGCAATACAATGACCTCGCTTCGCGAAATAAACGCGATTTTCTTGACTCTTTTTTTTTTAAAGAAAGATTCAAGACCAAAGAACGGACAAAATATTTTTGCGATTTGGGGGCAAAATCGCACAAAATTATTCCCGCAAAAATTGAAAGATAGAAGATGAATAATTAATAAACGGGGTGGGGGTGTCTCAATAACAGTTGGGGTTGGATTTTTTTCTGAACAACAATAAACGGGGAGGACGCTTATTCGGGACCTCAGAGTAATGTCCGTACAGTAAAGTAAAAACATATTTATTATTACCAGGGACGTACCGCAGGGCTGAAAAGTAGGGGATGTAAATCGCGTTTGAGGTATGTAATCCGACAAACTTGGAAAAAATTGAAAAAAAACCCGACAAAAAAGGACACAAATAGTCGAAAAATCCGACAAAATTTCAGAAAATTGAGGGGGGTCTAGCACCTTCCCCCTGCACCCCCGCTAGTTACGTGTCTGATTATTACTGAAAACAAAGAAAGGGAGGAGACGAAAAAGATATAACAGAAAAAGTGCTCATTGTCAGATAGGAAGAAACTGACTCATTTTGACGCTTTACAATATACTTAGATTTAGCGGATGAGGAAGGTCTGGAAATGATATATTTAAAATCAATCGAGCCTGTTATCATCAGCTAAAAGGAAAAGGGTTTTATACGGGTGATCAATTTAAGTGTCATTAAAAGGAAATAAATTTAAAATGAAGTTATGAAGATGATAAAACGACTAACGATAAGTCAAATAGCTCATGGAAACATTAGAAGGCAAAATAGAATAAGTTGGGATACATCAAAAAGTTAAGAATAATATTTCATAATAACGTTTCATAATGTAAAAATAATGGCCAACTTTTTATCAAATTTGTATTCTACAACAGAGGACTTAGAAAGGTTACCAAGCATTTTAAGGGAGATGGAAGGGTAACTGAAATATAGAGAGATGGGAAGTATCTTCAATATAAACTCGAGCTTAAAAAAAAATCAAGTAAAAACCAAGCCTTACACCAATTAACAGATCACAGAACAGTATCTTGAAAGAAGATCTCTCATACTTCAAGACCCATCACGTACTGTTTTTACTTCAAAACTACTTCGTATTTCAAGCGAGAAAGAGATGAAAGAGTCTTATTGTCTTAACACTGCTATATACATGCTAGTTACAACAGAGAACTCAATACGAAATTGGTTCAAAAAATACCCTTACATCCTCACAAGGGACTTGAATATTTTTTGAGAGAAAGTAAGTCATAAAAATCTCGTGCAGTGTTTAGTTAATTAAAAATGAGACGTTACCTAAAAGGTCTTGGCTACATGGATGGAACGTTTACATGAAATGATTCGCCATACTTAGCTCTTTGGCTAAGGTTTGAGGAGAACACTTATGGGTTGTCTATAAATTAAATATGATATTTGATTGGTTAAAAATTGTGCCATAGGGAAGCTGATTGGTTCAATTATAAATATTTTCAATATTTCGAGTTTTAATGAGACTATAAATTTTTGAAACGACCAATCATCTTTGTAATTATATAATTTTCAGCCAATCAAACAGCAGATTTATCCGGGGATTTGTAGACAATCAATAATGTCTGTTAGTGTTTTCGATGTGTAGTCTTAGTAATTTGACTTCTTTCATTTTCTATTGCGAAGAAAAAGGAAAGGAGACAGACAAGGTTAAGGGCGTGGATGGTTGTAAAATTGATTCATGTCTTTTCATTCGTATAGGAATTGAGAAGAAAAATATGAGTTTTGACATATGCCACCTAAACAATAGTCACAATCAATTAAAAAAATGAAAAGTCCAAAAATGAAAAATTCAAAGATGATTTAGATTAAAGTGATTTTTTTTAAAAGAAAATTTAAAGAAATCCAAAGCACGGGATGGCGGTCCCCATATGTAGATAGAGAATAGAGAACAATGGAGGGGAATTCTCAATGAAGTCTGAGTAATAAAAGTTTATAAAAAAGGTACTTACTCGAGTTTCATACCCAAATATATTTGAATGGAAGCATATACAATTGGTACAGATGACAATCCTTCCTTGAAGTAAAATATCTTTATGAAGCGCACAGGTGAACCCTAAAAATGCACAAAGAAATATTTATTACCATAAACCGTGATAGAAAAAGCATTTTTCATCAATTTATATACTTAACAATCTTACCAATATACTCCTTTCCTCTTGAAATATAAAGAACAAACTTTTCTTTCTTTGAATACAGATGCAAGAGTAGAAATGATCCAACTTTCTCCAGCCGAAAGATTTTGCATAAGTTAATCATTATTTCAGTATTAAGATGACAATATATTCATTCCGACACATGAAATATATTGTTGTAAACTATTTTGTATCATTTACAACTTACCATTGACAGGTTTTTCACCGGGTTGTAACTGCGGAAATAAACGATAAAGTTCAACGACTGGATTGCGATTTGGGATCAATACCTACAGAAAAAAGAAGGTAAAATATGATCAGAGAACAGTTGATGATACAGTATAAGATAAAACATGAAAAAGAGGAAAGAAAGTGACCATATTTTGAAAAATAATCTTTCTTGGTTAGTGTTCTCTTTCTATTCAATGACCTTTCAAACTAAAACACTAATATTTTCACTAATTTCTTCTCATTTCCAAAGTAGAAATTTCGAAATCCCGTTTCAATAAAATTGAAAAAAAATGAAAATAGGTTTAAAAAATTCAAGATAAAAATAGGCTAAAAGAGAAGTTAAAAGCATTAGTTGTACAATACAAAAATCAACTTATTTCAAATGACTTTTTAGATATGCAAAAACCTCGTTAGATTATTACAATACAAAACTGAGCTGTATTCAAGCTCAACTATAGGGGACAAAAAGCATATCGGACAAAATGTCAGGCAAATTGTCAGACGAACAAATTTAACTGCGTGCGCAACTTTCTTCATTCACTAAAAATTATGTTACTTATGGTCCAAATCATCTGTTGCGTTGGGCGAAATGTTTGTCCAACGTCATTTTTGTCGGTCGAGAAGATACAAGAGTTTAAAGAAAAAAGTCAAACCTGAAATAACTTCATTTAATAAATATCGAGCTACAATTTCTAAACAGTTTTTTACAAAAACGTTCCCATAAATCCATACCACCTCTTTATCATCATAATTTACTAACATACAAAGTCTACATACAAAAGTAGAAAATTAAAGAAGAAATTGAGGAAGAATTTCTAATACATGCTACTAGTACTACTAGAACTAGTCTGAATACTAGTTGGGAAACACTACAACAAATGAAGGAGAAGAAGCAAAGCAGAAAAAAAGAAAAGGTGAGAAAACATTAATAACAATCTTTGCTTCAATTTCATTAATAATTCATGATATTGACACCAGTTTATAGAAGCAGATGGTTACAACAACACAAAAATCGAACACAAAAAAAATAAAGAAAAAGAAGAAAAGAAGTAAAGCAAATTGTAAACTTTAACTTACTTGCTTCATCAATCTATTTGGACTTAAATCTCTCCCATTCTGTTTTAAGACCTCTTGCTTTGCTTTTATCGGGTTCTTTTGTTGTGACAACAATTTTTGGGTCGAAAAGATCAAGGTTTTTTTCATTACTTTCAAAAATTGTTCCAAAAAAGTAAATTCTAAAGTTTTAGTCCTTTTCTTATCCTACTTTTGTTTTACAGATACACCTTGTTTTTTCATAGTAAAAAAGGTAAAGGAGGTAAAGGTAAAGGGCAACATATTTTTTGCAAAATTTCTGCAGAATATGCTAACACATAAAGAGATATTTTTTTTCCTTATTTAAAGAATGAGTCAACTATAAAAAAGAATTAGTGCTTATCACACTATTACTTTTGCTTTCCTATCATGTTGGTTTTAAAGTGCAGAAAGTCTAGCTAGCCAAGCTAAACTGTAAGTCTTTTGTTACAAAAGCTGCAAGTTCTTTTAGTCATCAATTAGCAAATATATCTAAAAAACTGCGAAAATCAATGATCAGTTATTGAAACGGATTTAGTTGCAAGCTATTTCAATTTTCTACAAGAAGCATAATGCAAATATCACGGATCCTCTTAAAGCGAACTATAATGATGCAACATGACGCAAAAATGGTTCATGACAAGTCATGTTCATGTTGTGCAAAAATTCAGTGTGCAAAAACTCCATAAGATAGGAAGAGTAATCACTTTCAAATGGAAGAGTCATATGTATCAGAGTAAACCTGTGGAATAGAGCTCCCTTTTGTGTTTCGTCAGGTTCCAACTGACCACCCAATTTTCCTTAGGATTTCCGCAAATTATAGGTAAATTCGTCATTTGATTGGTTAAAATATTATGTCATGAAGATTTTGATTGCTTCACTTCAAAATGTTATCATTTGATCTTTTGTTGATACTAAAAATGATGAAAATGCTTTTTAACAAACCAATCAGATTATTGATGATGTAACTTTGAACCAATCAAACGGCAAATTTTACCACAATTTGTAGACAATTGAAATTACTGCTCAGCTATTTTTTTGAAAGTTGGCACGAGTGGGAACTGAACGGATGACGTGAACAGTATCCAGTGTTAAGAGCCTAAAGCTTTCAACCGCAGACGAAGCATACTTATCTATGTACCTTAAATCTTACCAAAAGGAAAAAGGCAAACCCTGCGTTCTGAAATATATCTGTCAGCTAGTTGGTTTGTAAAAAACTTACAAATGATCTTTTAATTGTTAAAAAGTAATTGTTTAGAAATTGCTTTTTAAATCGATTAGAGGTCACTTGAATGTATGCTTATGCAACATTGTGTATATGGACTGCAGTACCAAATACTTTCGAGCAGGAAAAGATTATTTTAAAAAAGATTTTCTTTCTTTCATGTATTATAAGTTACCAAAATGCTTACATTGAAGGCTGGATGGACCTTCCCTTCCTGCACGAAATGAACGGATTTTCATACTGTTAAAACAGTAACTTAAGGGTGACTTCCACAGTTGGGTGTTTACAACATCAAAACGCATAGCAAGAAATGATTTATAATTTACGTGGAATCATGTTAGAAAGAAAAACAGTGGAGACGGATAAGGAGGAGCAGAAAGAACAAAAAACGAAAATATGTAGACAATCTTGCACGTTCTCATTTTTAAACTGTACATCACTGCGCCATTTTTTTCTATAGCATTTTTTCTATTGAATAAAAAAGTTACACATGTTAGAATTTATGAGGAATTTGATCAGTTTCATTCAGAGAGTTTAACCCGTGGATAGACCTATCAAACTCTAGGGTATGGCCTTGACACACAAACAATTGACCTTCAGTAAGATTCTGAAGCAAACGAAGTTTGCCTTTAATCTACGGTTATTACCGATAGCAAAAATGATAAAAATGCGTCTACAAGATTCTTCTTTGTGTATGCCATCAAATTCAAGGAATAGAAAACGAAACTCTCTGATTCCATGGTAAACACATTCTTATTCCAAAGGTTTTAACGTTGAATCAAAAAAACTAAAAACTGATATGACTGTAGAAACTGCAATATAACTGTAAAAATAAAAGGATTTTAAGATTTCTCTGAAAAGAGAATGCAAGATTTTTCGTTTGTTAACAATGATACTAACAATCTATACTCTCTCTCCATCTGCAAATAAACTGTAGAAAAAACGAAACTAAAATGATATCCTTGCATATTGCATACTATCATGATATATGAATTAGAAAGTCTTTGGAAATTCGATGAATATGCTGCCGTTTTGCACATTTTAGATAATAATCTCATCAATGACCCAACAAAAAATATCATTGTAAATAATGAAAAAAATAAATAAAAACAATAATATCGACAAAAATAAAATAATTATCAAAACCAGGATTTGTGACGACTTACACAGCTAGGTTTCAAGGTATTGGAAACCCTCCTCAGAATACTTTTTCTTCTTACACTAGTGTTTTTACCCATACTTGTTGTCGTAGCAACAGTACAACTTTCTTGCAGAAGTTCCATAACAAATGAGTATCCAAGCCTTCTTGCTCACCCATTACTCATGTGTGTATGAGAATGCAACAAGTGCAACGAAGTTTTATGTTCTAACAGTTTTTTTATCAACATTTAGTCACAAACGGTTTATGACAAAACATTACATTTATTATTCATAGTATTTTGTGGTAAGGTTTTGTGAGTAATATGATATTGAACTGAAATGTCTACAAATCCTTAAAAAAGAGAATAAAAGTGTTTAGAATGTGGTATATTTAGGATCGTAGGTCTAAATAAGGGTGATTGTTTTTTCTTTTTCTTTTCTAGAGAGCTTTTTATAGCACCTTGTAGTTGGAAATGTAATTAACTGCTTAGGGTTATATAAAAAAGGTGATGTTTTGCTTTCTGAAATAAGCCTTAGCAACGTTTGGGAGAATGTTTTAGAATCTTGCTTGTTGATGCTGCTTGACGCTATGGCAACAAATTCATTGAAATTGCCTCAATTATTTCGTACACAGAATTGTATGAAACTCAGAAACGTTTTTTAACTACATATGTTGTTTTCATTTCATTTGACACCATTATCTCCCGGTTATAGTGTCCGGTACGTTTCATATCACTAATAATTACCAAAATATAATCAATCAATGGCAGATGACATTCCACATGATGACAAAAGAGGAAACATGTAAAAATGATAAGTGTCAGTCCTTTTCAGCCGGTCAAGAACAAAAAAACAACGACCGCCGATCAAAGTAGAGATTTTATTAGTTCGCAAGGAAGATACTTCAGCATCAACAAGCACATGAAAAAACAAACAAACATGAAAAACTCACAGGGAATTTAAATTTAAAACGAAAAACATTCCTGAGAATATATATCAAATGAGTGAAAGCAAGAAAATCATGGTTTACGAAGACCCTTTGCTATATTTGATCGTAAAAGTTTTATTTTATTCACTCAAATGGTACTCTAAGCTCTAAAATCACCACTACCTTTATGGTAGAGAAATCATTCACAGCACTAAATATCCAAAATATTTAACATGACTCGTAAACGAAGAACTAAACCAATACAATTAATTAGTTAACTCCTGATATTACTAGACACTGGATGACGTGCATTTATGTTGGCGGTTTTCAGAAACCAATTTTTGATAACGATTTAGATGGTTTTGATATGGTACCTTTAATTTGAACAGGAGGTTAATGAATGATTGGAATTCGACAAAAATATTCAAAGTTTGATAAATGAATACGCATTCTTCTGTTCAAACTAAAGACTACCAAAACCAAAAATTTCATCCTCGAATATAACCAGGACAAGAGTTAACCGAAAATTTCCCAAAATAAACATTTTTAGCCACGTATAACCCGGTTTCACTACACATATATTTTTGCTCTCATAACAACAATAACAACAACAATAACCCAAAACATTTCACATCTTGTGCGTATCCAAACAATTGATTGACAGCTACAAGTCCTTAAGGAATAAGGATTCTCGCCAAATTTCGGCTATTTTAGCCGTTTGAATGGTTGAAAATTACATTATCGAGATAATGATTGGTCTGTATAGAGCTAGTATAAATTTAACCAATCAGAATCCTGATACTGTAATATATAATCAATCAAACGACTAAAATAGCCGGAATCTGGCGACTATCCCTATACAAACGTTTTCGCACACACAACACACAACAACACAAACACATTTCTGATGACGAGGAAAAACAAATGTGCTCCGTGGAAACATCTTTAATGACACATCTCTCATGTTGACATAAAAACTCAATAAACCGTACTAAAAGGTAAAGAGAAAAAATATGAATTATTTCTCGATCAAAAAGCGTGGGTTACCGTAATGATATGCTTACATACAAAATAGAGAAGCAAATGTTGTAATTTTTTAATTTTTTGGTGAAGAGAATTGAAGTTTTTTTTTCATTTAAAGTCATAATACTGTGTATTGAGATGTTTAATTATTGTACCCATTGCATATGCAAATAAGTAATCGAATTTCAAATTTTTTTGCTTCTCTTTGCTTTTCATGTGAATCATAATAAACTGGAGTGTTTTTGTAAGAGGGGAATTGAAATGAATGCATTGAGATGTAGTTTTGGTTTCGTTTAGAGACAAACTGATGTGGGCATATTTATGGTGAGGAAATGGTGCCAACCAACTTAATAAACTGCTCTTTTTTCGACATAAAAATGGTACCAAGAATGGGCTTTTTAAATTGATACCGAAAATATGAAGATATGTTTGATTCCATTAATACTTTCTTATAATATAAATTATACTTTTATACACGTTTTACCCAAAAATACTTATACTTAGTTATATGTATCATTTCTGTCTATTGTTAACTTGTCAAGGCCAATCCATTCCCATGACAGATTAACAACATTGTTCTAAAAGCTAATACTCTAAGACCACATGTTATAACATGTGAGTTTATATATTGTTATCTATGTAAGGTTAAATATAAAATTGATATAAAATATAAAATATAAAATTATTTGAAGTACTGTGTTAAAATCTTAAACGTGTGCAATATATGTCATCGATGGACATGTGCATAAATGGTCGTGTTAACACAAACTTAGACCAAAAAGAAAAATGTGTGGTTTCGTTTACATAGGTTTGACAGGGAAGGGTCGGTCAGTCGGATTTTTTTTTATTTTATTTTTTATTTTATTTTATCCTATTCCCTTAGAAAATGCCTCCATATTTTAGATACTTATTAAGTATGGAACGTTATTCGGACGAATAGATAAGTGTTCACTCACTCAACGTTCCCTTTTAACCCCTAACAACTAGGTTGAATTCGAAGACAAATCTAAATCTTTGTACACTTTTTGACAAGAGAATGATCAAAAAGAAATTCACGATTCTTTCATCACAAAATATTTATTCTGTGAGGTATGATCATCAGACAAGAAAGAAAATCGTCAATTTAAAATTTTGATCGCGAGGAGAAATATAAAATCGTTAGGGTCCGCCATTTTTACGCCAAAAAGACAGGGTCGGTCGGGTAACCGGAACCACAATTTTCTTTTTGGCATTACTACAACTTGAATGAAATAAATGAAAAAATTAATAACATCTTGAGGAATCTAATTGGCTCATTTAGATATATTGTCATGATTTTGAATTTTAATATTTCAATATTTCAATCTTTGTTATGTTCGAAATAACCAATCATATTCATGATGAGTGTAATTTTAAACTAATTAAAAAGGTATTTACACCAAAAATATTTGTTGACAACCCCTTTCCCATAAACTCACTTAATTTAAAACACTAACATCTACACGCATTTTTTATAAGAAAATCCAAGATGAAATTTGATGAAAATTTAAGAATATGCTAAGAATATCGTCATCGTGAATTTTCGTTAAAAATAAACTAGATTTAAATCAGTTTTTTCTTTAATAAGTTATTTTTCACTCAATCCAAAATCTGATTTGAAATAAAGGTATTTTGTAAAAAAAAGACCTTTCTCCTCCAAATGATGTGTATACTAGGAATATGCTAAAAATAAATTAGGATAAATTTGGCTAGAAAATTTAGAATATTCATCTTGAATCCAAGAAACACTATTCTTATAAAAAAAGCGTGTAGACAACACGAAAACACAACTTCAAAAACATCACAAAAACAGGACTAAAAAAACTCATCCGAATATATAAAGTTCCAACATTTTTTGTATAATATGATATATTTCTTGCAGGTCAATCAGAGGTGTGAAATCGACAACAGAAAACTAGTACAGTTGAAACACTGTTAAACAAGTCAAGAAAAAGACTTTTTCTGTGAAAGTAAAATAGCTCCGTTAAAGATTGATGTTTTCACTATGAAGAAATATTACATTTTTATTTCAGAAAACATATTTTATTAATTTCTTTTGCCCAATATGTTTTTTTATTAGATGTTAAAGTTTTTCACTCACAAAATAGTACCTTGAAAAAGAGGTAAAAACAAGTATATTCACTTAAAATAAAAAGATTGGTTTAGATTTTCTTAATCTCAATTACAGTCTCAATGGTTATCATTCCAAGTTTTAATAAATAGTTATTGATATGTTAAAATATATTTTCTTATCCAATGTTTACACAAGACTCGAGCAATATCATATAATTCCAAATTATTCTATGTTGAATTTTATCAATTTCCATCCAATCATCAAACGTTTCCAGAATGTAACCCATTTTTTATTCATATTTCTTATCTTTTATTTCGTATCTTGAATATCTAACGATGCCGTTAGACCATTGAAGTAACGCGACCAAAACATTCAAAATTCTGTAATCTTCTGTACAGGGTTTTTTGCTTAACCAAGAATTTGATTTTAACCGAACACGTAAACAAGAAGTTAATCATAGTATATCACCCAATTTTAAAGTCGTCAAATTATTTTCAATTTTTCCTTTATTTCCTACTTTTGTCGCCAGATCTGTTAGTGATGCGACAATAACTGTCACAAATGGCTACTTTCTGTCAAAAAGAGTCAACTGTATAAGCAAACAACTCAGTAAATCACCATATTTTGCTCAATATTAAAGTCGTCAAAACCTTTTTCGTGAAATAAAAATTGGAAACATTGACTCATAGAACGAAATAAAACGTGAAAAATATTCTTCTATGTTTATCATATTACGAAACAAAATCTTTCTTCAAGGACAGTTACGGCACGTCTTCTTTGCTTTTTACGATTACATTTAAATTTGATGAATTTTTACTGTTTTTCGTTCTTATATCACGTCCTTCTTAAAATAGACCAACTTATCACCAAACATTATTTAGGTAAGTATTTAAAATCATGATTATCTATTAAAATATTTCTTTGACGGTATTTTATGCAGCACGCACTCTTGCTTTCCTAAGAAAACCAAGGAAAATCTACTTGATGCTCAATTTTCTATTAATTTGCGATTATTTTGCACCGATTTCAACTTATTTTCTTTCCATCTGATATGTTGCTAAAGAAAACCAAGGGACAAAACCCCCAAAAAAAAAACGGAATCTTTTATACTAGCTTTTGGTCTCTTAGTTTATATAATTGTCATTATTTTTGTGCGGATTTTTGTCGACGTGAAAAAGAATAACAATAAAACAAAAAGCTAAAAACCATCAACTCAACACACGAACGTATAAGCAACTCATAAACAACAGCATTACAACAAAATACACGTGGTAATTGAACAGAAACATCTCAATTCCATTACAAAAAGTAAAAATCAAAAACAGTTTTAAAAAAATCATTAAATCATTAAACCAATACAACCGATGTTTAGCTCCTTCATTCCCTATTTGACAAGCAAAGCATGTTTTTCTCCATGCTACTTCCTGATATGTTGGAAGCTGTCATTTTACCTTGCGGTTTCCATGCTAACCATATATGGTATACTACAATAACAGTTGAGGTTAGCACAGAAACAAATAGAGTACTGTAAGAAAAACAACAAAAACGAATTTTTATCAAAGATTAAAAATTGAAAAAAAGCTTTAATTTTTGAATAATTGATAATTGATGGAAGACAGCGCCAATTGGCATACCTGTAAGTATATTGGACCAATTATGAAGATTTATGGGTGATAATTAATCATAGAAGTAGTTGGCAGGTGAAAGACCAAGCTACGACGACGTTACGACTATCTAGAAAAATTTAACTTGGTGGATTGTTAAGGGGAATTTATTTTTGAACAAAGTTGGAGGGGCGTCACTAGCAACATAATTACCATTGTAATTACCATTTGCAGTATTTTTTATTTTATTTATTCTTATAGCACAGGCGACGAAACAGATGCTTTTGCTCCTTGTCTAGGAGTTGACTGGTGTTCTTTTTACACGATATCATAAGGTCGCCAAATAGTTAACTGTCCACTAAATCGCCTTAAGTACGATAGAGACCTGAGTTCCCGCACCTCACCTTATCTCTAGCGTAGCCTGACTAATGTACCATTCTATCATCAAATATTTAACTATTACTCTCAGTATTCAGAGATTCTCACGAAAACTCATATAGAAGAATATGACAGTTATGACAGTTAAGTCACTAAAAATACCATAGAATTATAATCCCGTAAGTAAATCGTCTTCCGTTTTCCATCTCGTTACGTATTTGTTACGTCGACTTACGTAAGAGTTGCGTAATACAAAAAATTATCATACGTGATTGAGGGTATGGACAACTGATGCCTTACTCCTACGTGTGAAGAGTGACATGTCACCAGAAACGTGCGTATAAAATATCTGAGTTTTGATTATGGTACTTGATATCACGTGCATTCCAGTAAGTATTGCGTGGTAATACTACAAATGAAGGTCAGGTAATTTATTTTGTGCACGCAGAGCTCGGATAAGAAGATATCAAATTTCTTAGTGTGTCTTAATATATTCAGAACAGAATCAATTTTATAAACAGTCTATCGGGAACATTTGCGATAATCAGTGAGCACGGGAATATTTAAATTGTTATAGATAACTAAAACACAATTGTAAATGAATTCATTTATCATCAATTCAGAAAAACTGATTCGAGTGAAAAATTCAGTTTAGAGAACCCATACTCGAGATGGAAACCACATTTGGTTCGAGAAACATGTTACAACAATTTGCCAAAACATTTTGGCGATACGTTGACAATGAAAAAAATGAAACCACTTAAACGGATGGATCAAACGAGAAGTTTATTTGGATGATTGCATAAGTTACATAACTGAATAATGAAATCAATTAACAAAAGATATGAACGTAACCTTTAAACAATTTTAAACTAGCATTATGCAAATTTGAACAAAATCAGAGTTGGTGGATCTCAATACAGCATTTCTTTCAGAAATGTTTGTTGGTTTTGAAAATAATGACTCCAAAATCTTCAAGTACCAATGAAAGCATAATCAAATGTGTTTTTTCAACATATAACAGTAAGAAGCTAAACAAGAAGATCGTTAAAATCAGATTCAACGAATTAGCCAAAATCCAAGAACCAAACAACAATATGACGTCATAATACATTCCTTTCCCAGCATATTGTTATATTCATGTCTACACAGAATAAAACAGTATTAATCCGATATGGATGATCATTTAGTTGGGGTTAAATTTAGAAGATAATTCTATCGAATCGTTTCCTTCCAAAAGTTGCATTTAAATATTGGCTGACGAGAAAAGGGTAACTTAGAACAACAACAAAACATAACTTGCAAAACATAACATTCTTAACAGACAAATAAAAGATCTCTTAAGCAAATCTTGGATAGGCGATGGTTGTTTTGATATTTTGACATGATTAAATAACTGTCAATTATACCATCAGAAATGACCAAATCAAAATCAAAGTGAACTGGCTATAACTAAAAAATTACAAAATAATCAACAAGAGTGAAAAGTAGCTGGTTATATATAGAAATCCTGCTCTACCTGTTTTCTATTTGACAGAAAGCATTCTCACGATGGTTTCTCGCCATATATCCAGCAAAATCAATCAATTATTGGGTATACCATCAGATTTTACAAGACGCATTTAAAAAAGTTTTTTTTTTCCATTTAGTAGCATCATCGATATTTGGAGATATATACCTCTATACATGTATTATCCTCTATGCAACACAATTTTCTGACAGTTTTATTTGTTGTTGATTGTTGTTTTTCTCGACTGTTTTTCTCTCACAGTTTTGTTAATATGATTTCGTAGATAGAAACTTCGCTTAATAAAGTCAAAAATTACAAGAATTTTACTCAATATTGCAAGAAATATATTACATTATAAAGAGGAATTAACACATAAAGAAAATAACTAGTCACTGCTGAAGGAAGTGGGATATAGTGTGAGAATATTAGAAGAAAGCCATAAGCATCGAAAATTGTGATATCTAAATGATCAATTATGTTGTTACAAAGTTTACATCCTCGAATAATTAGTAAGTCACTGTTTATGAATGTCGCACTCTTTTCGTGGAAATTCTATACAAATCTATACAAATAGAAATTCCACAAAATATCCATTGAAATTATGTAAATCCATTAAGTAGCTTTCCCCTCGCTCTTAAATAGGCAAAAACATGTTTCATATCAGACTAAAAAAATAAAAAGAATTAAATTTTTCTATGGAAATCAAATGTTTTTTGGTTACTTCCTGCTTTATTTACTTAATACCTAATTTAGACAGTGAATCCCAGATTTGTACGCTTTTAAGATCTGATAAATTCCTATAAAGAAACTAATATTTTGAAATTCCAAGGAATTAATTATTGTTGAAATTTCTAAACAAATATGTGTTCAAAAATAATTTTAGTTTTAAATACAAATTTTAGATACTAGATATGCTTTGCAGTAAATCAGCTAATAATTTCAACCTTCTAAAGAATTATAAATTCTCAATTTATATTTTGCTTCCATACTGAGAATTTAAAATCAAAATCTCAAATTTATTAAAATGAATTTGATTGATTATTAGGTTTCAAAAAAGGAAAAAGAAAAAGATGACGACGAAAAGAGGTGGGACATTTCCTATCAACCAAATAACTTTCTGCATTTTATGCCTATGATGGAAATCTATTGGTATTAAAACCTTCGCTCAGAAATATTCACAACAAATTGAATCAATCGAAATAGAAAACGTTTAATGTTTCTTTTCGTTTTCGTCTTTTCATTTTTTACAAGATTTCAATTTAACAGAATAATTGTTTGATTGAAAAACAACGAAGGAAGATTGAAGTTTGAAGTTTGGAATTCACGAAACCACTTAATAACTTTTCATTGGTTTAAAATAGCAAGATGGAGGATATAATTGGTTAATTCATATTTCTAAAATTCTTTTTGTAGCTCTGCAAAAACATCAAAGCATGCCAGTTTTCAAACAACCAATCAGGTTCTTTATAAAGTAATTTTAACCAATCAAACAGCAAAATATAAGTATAATTTCAAGACAATTCCTTGATAGCAAACGATGATACTTTACAACGACAAAGAAAAGGAAATTATTTTTCTACAAAGAAGAAATTTGAAACGATGGGATATGTTCACGAAAGAAACGAAAGTTCACGAAAGAACGAAACCATGATGAAATGAAACTTTTTCTTAGCATGTCGGCAACATGAAATGAAGTTCTAATAACACAAACATGATATCTGTCCAACTTCAATTTTCAAAAATGGTTGTTGTATTTTTGATGGTTTGTAATGGGTCGAAAAATACACCAAATGAATATAAAATTCGACTGTTTCAGGTTCTTAAGAAATTTTCGCCAAATTTCGGCTATTTTAACTGTTAAATTACAGCATCAAAAAGCTAATTGGTTCATTCTAGAGTGTCACATTTTGAAAATATAATAAAATCAAAAATGATACTACGTAAACCAATCAGAATCTTGATGATGTAATTTTCAACCAATCAAGAGGTTGAAATTAGTTTGGAGAAATTTAATTGTCCCACCTTTTGTCAGTCAGACATAAACTTAATGTTTTCTGATATGGAATTATAGATTCCTATCACAACAATGTGAAATGCCATGAAATTACAAAATTGACAAGAATTTACATCCAGGACATATTGCAGGACGCTATAGCCCACACAAACGAAGCCATAACTTGTCAAAGAAAACGACAGAAGGAAACTTAAGCTAAAACGCAAGTTTTAACTTTTTAGGCGTGTGAAAGTAAAAGAATTAGCTGAAATTGTTTGGAACAATGCTCTTAAATTTCTCATATTTCTGACGCTCAAGCGTAGGCGTCTTTTGTAGACGTTTGACGAGACAACTTCAAGTATGAGACTTGACCTTGTATGGAATAGTCAACAAGTCTAAACGAGGTTGAGCAGGAAGAATTGCTTGTCTTATTGATTTATTATTATTTATCTCACATTTTCTTTTTAATGAATAAATTTGTCTTGGAATTCAGGAATCAAGCAAATTGTTATCTACATGATTTCTTGATAATTCATTCTAAATACCAACCAATAATATACCCAATAATATACTCTCGCTTATATCTATCAGGTTTTGCCTCAAAAGCAAATA
>JAUKPT010001165.1:0-16193 GCA_032273505.1 Nanomia bijuga
TTTCTTTTTGACTTTTTTCAATTCTGTTTTCAGTTTTTACATGTTCATACTAATAGGAATCAAGAAAAAAATGAATGAGATTCATTCAAGACAAAAGTTGAAAAAGTCATACGTATAGCCTATTATCTTTTTTTTGCTCTGAAAATACAAAAGAAAAATTTCAAAGAAAAAAAATCCATGCTCTTTTTATATCATGTACTCATGGCGTATACTGTACTATAGATCATGCAGGTAAATTTACAGAAAGTAATTTACTGGCATTCCCTCTTATTTTTTATCGGTGAATAATAATCAGTAAAGAATGGAATTTTATGCAATCCCCGCAGAAATGATTGAACATTCGTGGAGATGTGAAGTAATTTCGATTTAACCAAAAGTGACTAAACATTGAAATATTGAAACTTGTGGTTTTTAATTTTTGCAGGGCTAAGGTGACAACTTAATCTAAATCCGTGTTATGTTTTGAAAAATTGCTTTAGGTAATTATCTTAAAGTACTATTGCAGGCCACCCAGACCAAAAATGTCTAAAAACTTAGGATTTTAGGGACATTTAGGGACAAGCAAGATGTGTCTGCCTCATAGGGCCGAATTTTAAAATATTAAGCTATCTGAAACGCCTGAAAATGCATGTTTCTGGACCAATTAATTAGAGTTCATATAGGGGGGCGGTCGGACCGATTTTTTTGCGATAAGCCAGAAAATCAATTGGTACCTTGGTTACATTTTTGAGATGGGTGGGTGTAATCTTTTTTCAAAAATATAATCAAATTGGTACCAGGGTACTAATTTCAACTGCTTAATAGCATTAATAAGGGGAAACAAATTAATTAATAACTAGATAAAGAACTAAAACCTGACAACAACTATGTCTAAATGTTTAATAATCCATAAAATAAGTTTCAAAATGCTACTATTCTGATCTGATCTGAATGCAAATCATAAAAAGTCATAAAATGTTTATTTTGAAATCCTTTTATGTAGAGAATCCTGTAGAGAATTCATCTCATTGTAATGTTTACATTTATAATTTCTGCCAGAATATCTACAGTACAATAACTTGGTGTTGAATTAGATATGCTACATAAAAAGGATGTTGGCTAATTTATCTGGAATAATTATACATCATGCCTTACCAGTTGTTAACTTTAGATTAAATAGTATTGTATATGCAGAGAATCTACATAAAATTTTTAAAAAATTGGATAGAAGTTATCAAAGAGGCCCATTGGTGATTGAAAAAGATTTTGACAAGAGAGAAAGATATGTAAAGAAAGGGAACATTTTGTACGAGTTGGTTAGAGATTCTTTTTCTTTTTAACGCATAATCATTTATAAGATAAGAAATTTTTGATTTGTAAGGTTGTGAAGGGATCTATACCTTTTTTTGATGTTATTTGATAAAGTTCTGGCATTATATTCATTCTGGTTTGGCGCTGTCGCAGCTGGGGGTTTCTGTCACAAGGGGTTTGGAACTCATGCGGGTATCATACAGATGCATGTCCACCCCAGGGCTGGGCTTTGCTATTTCTTTCAATCACTGCGTCGATAAAGTTGAAACCCGGCATTGCACCTGGTTCATATATACATACATACATACATACATACATACATACATAGACAACATTCTGCATTACAGATAATTTTATTTTCTATCTAGTTATTTATTATTTAAAAAAGATTTGTTCCTTTTCTGCTATAATTATTTTGTTGTTTAACTATTGTCTAGGAGTATTTATGAAGTCATTTTAGTATCATTGGTAATCAAAATGTAAAAAATAACATAATTGTATGCTGTATTATCCGATCGAGACATTTATTCTTTTCACCCAGTAATAAAATTCGGGGTGGGTACCTAAGGTCTGAATTTTTTTGATTTTTGTGATGCATCAACTAGCCGCATCGAATATTTTTTTGGCGCGTCATCCAAAATTTTGGGGCGTCAAATATTTTCCCAAATATTTGAATAAACCCTAGCTTAAAGGAGGATAAATAAACAGTAAAATTATATTTCTCTTCTCATGGCGCACTGTGTCGTATATAGGTATTATTGGATTTATTAAGCGGGACAAAACTTTTGTAATTAAGAAAAACGTAACGCGTCATCATGACAAGTCAAATTTTGATTTTACGCATCAAAAGCCCTTATTTTCATCCCTGGTACTACCTTTTTTTGACCAAATTTAGGTTAGTGCCTGAGTACCAATTGGTGGAGGTCATGATTTTTTTTTGCGAAAATTGAAATATTGGTTTACCTAGCCATGGGTTAATACCCTACCGATGAATAGATTTTATATTCTTCATATTTCTGCCTTGTGTGAGGCCTTCAAAGAATAATACTGTTTAACTTTGTATGTAATGTATTATGTATATTATGGTCTTGCTTACACAAAATGCAGTTTCTTTTGAGTCCCTCAATCTAATCCAATCCAATCCAATCCAACTTACCCGATATCTGGCAAATGGACTGTCCAAATGAATCAAGATCAAGTGAACGAAAAATATATGTTAGAGTTCTCTTATGTTAACTTCTTACACATAAGCATGTTATCAATAAAGCAACTCACAAAGATGGAAATACTCTAGATTTAATTTTTACAAACAACACATCTTATCCATTCTTATAGCTGTCAATATTCAAATATGTTAGCTTGTTGAAACCTCAAGTCTTTTTTATCTTTTATTTTGTTGATTTGTAACTCTTTAAAACGAAACGATGCATATATCTTTTCCACATTGCATTCGCTTTTTTCTCTGCATCTACTTTTCTGATATCGTTTATTCCTATTTCCTCTCCTCTACAACTAGATCTGTAAACCAGCATCCATCTAAATCTCTTTCTTCCTGTTTCATTACATTACATTTCATTACCAATTTTTGTTTTGTTTATACCAGAACGCACTGCACAGGTACTGCGTCATTTAGCTATAGAGTGTGATCGATGATCGATGATCGATAATCATTGATTTTTTGTATTTCTTATGAACCCGAATTGTACAAGAGCTGCCAATATTTGGCTGCCATAATACCTCGTTAGCTTGTTAGCTTAATCTATGTTAGCATGTTAGCCTAATTCATGTTAGCATATTAGCTTGTTAGCTTAATCTATGTTATCATGTTAGAATGTTAGCCTAATTTATGTTAGCATGTTAGCTTGTTAGGTTAATCTATGTTAGCATGTTAGCCCTATTATGTTAATATATTAGCATGTTAGCCTAATTTGTGTAAGATGTAGATGTTATGTACTTATTTGCTATCTGAAAAGCTTCAAAGACACCCATCATCTACTCTCACATCTACATTTATAAATTACCTACTTCCATACACCATTCTCTAGTATATAGTAAACATTTTCACATTTTCTACTGAACTCATCCCCAAAAACTAAATTGAAGTGCCTAATAAACCCTGTCTGACTTCATTTTTACTGTATGTTTTGCCTCTATTCATTTTCCAGATTAACAATCTTTATAATTGTGATTTTATGGGTGTTTAGTTTCATTTATTGGTTATTCATTTCTTGATCAAGTGCTGGTTCAAGTTTTTTGATTTTAACTAACAGTTTCCTTCAGTCAGATTACTTTTTAATCTTTATGATCTTTCTCTTTTTGGTGAAGTGTTGACAATTTGGGGTCTTTTCCCAAATTTCCTGGAATTTACAACTCAAAAGAGAGTGGTAATGGAAATTTAACTTTGATGCCTCAAGTCGAGCTCTCTTTTTTGTCAATGTTTAATCCAGGTCACAATTTCTTCCAATTTTTTTCACCAATGAAGATAAATGATAGTGTTTAGTTCTCTTTTTAATTGATTTGCACTTGGCCTTTATAATAAATGTCTAATGATCGTTCTCCTACATAAGTGTTTGCACTAGCTCTACAATTTTAGCCCCTTTTTGACCTGAGTTTTAAATTTTAGCTATTCTTTCATAAATTTTTCCAGTAAAATCTCTTCAGACTACTACTAGACTATTTGAAGGTTCTTGAAAAAATAATCGAGAAATAATTACTGCAACTATTCTTTCATATATTAGTTTTAATAATAAGGCTAAAATGATATCATTATAAGGCTAACATAGTAACATGCTAAAATATAGGGCTAAAATGCTTACACATGGGGCTAACATGCTAACATGCTAACATATATTAGGCTAACATGCTAACATACATAATGAAGCTAACAAGCTAACCTACATAATGAAGCTAACATGCTAACATTATAAGACTAACATGCTAACATGCTAACATAATAAGGCTAACATACTAACATAGTAAGGCTAGCATGACAACATGCTTACATAATAAGGCTAACATGCTTACACAATAATGCTAACATGATTACATGAATTAGGCTAACTTGCTAACATACTAACATAAATTAGGCTAACAAGCTACCATACTAACATAATAGGGCTAACATGCTAACATAAGCCTAACATGAAAAAACATCTTCGAGACAAAAAAATACTCATATTATTATATAAAATGTTATACAATATTTTACTTTACAATCTACCCATTTTTAAATAATTCTTATACAGTATATATATATATATACACTTTACAATCAAAAATTAAATATTTCTGTATCTAATCTCACTAAATAGTCAATAACCCAACCGCTTCCAATTCTTTCAAATTTTTATACAACTCTTTTGCATCGTCTATAAGACATCCTTCGAGATCCGTACATGGATATACTGTTGTAGGATCGGTATGTAACACTACTGGTGGTTCAGTCTTTACTTCTGGAGCTGCAGGTTTAGTTAAAACAATATAGATACTGATATGATAACATGGAAAAAAGATTTTCCTAAATTTTTTCCATCCTCTGGCGAGTTTAATGGCAAAAATGACCCTTTTTCGTGGATTTTGAAGGTGGTTGAGGCTAGAAGTACAATTTTTTTTAGATTTTAAAATTTTCTTCAGAATTGAATAGAGGATCTCGTGGAATACTCGGTTATATCAAGAAAAATCTTGTTTTTGAGATAAAGCCCTGTTTTTAAGATCTATCATTAAAAATATCTTCATATTTGTGTGATTTTACAGGATTTATGCTTTATGCTGTCTTCTTTATAAAAAGTGACAGCATTTCTACATTCTTGTTGTGTTTTTATTACGGTGATTCGACAATATGCTTGATTTTCAAAGTTGAATTCAACGAAAAAGTCCCCATTACACTGAATTTTTAACAACAACTAAAAAATGTGAATAAACAAAAGGAACAAATAAATGAAATGGATCAATCACAGGGCAGGTGGCATTAGTTGGTAGAAATTTATTAATGGAAATGTTATTTGTATATAAAAATCAAATTAAAGATTTAGTCTGAAATGAAATATGAGATAAATGACCTAAAAACTACTCTTCTTAATGGAAAGAATAGCGTAATGGAAAGGCGGCTTTCTCTTATCACCCTAATAAGCGTCCCCCTTTATTTTTTTAAGAAAAAAAATCCACCCACCCATATGTATCATTTTCAATAGGAAAAAAGTATGTACTCCCATGAATAATTAATGAGATGAGCTTCACTACCCTCAAAGCCAGTACCATATTTGGATTCTTCATCTTCGCATTAGTCTCAGTACCTATTTTCAGCCTGATCTGACCCTGTTTGAAATTCGATGCATAATTAATGAGATTTGCGTCAATACCCTCAAAACCAGTACCATATTTGTATTCTCCACCCTAGAGTTAGTCCATGTACCAATTTTCAGCCTGATTTGACTTTTAATTTTTGGGGATTTCAGGGTTCAGTAGCCAATTTTTTCTCATTTTTTTTAGATTTTGAGACCCTCATTTTTAGATTCTTAGATTCAAATTTGTCCCAGTACAAATTTTCAGCCTAATCCGACAATCTTTATTTTTGGGGATTTTAGGGGTCAATGCCCCATTTCAGGGTCGGGGCAGTTCTCCCTTGTCTTCAAACTTCCCCACCCCTTCTAACTACCTCAACCAATCAATATTACTACTTACCTCGACACTATTATGGACTTTCATTAGATGTTGTCTATATCTGTCGATCACAAGTTTGATTCGCTTGCGTGGTCCAAGTTTCCTAAAACATTGAAAAATTGAATTAAATGAGGTTTTGTCTAGCCAAACCTAAAAATGCTTGTTTTGTGTAAAGAGGAACATTGTACAGTGTATAGTAGGCAAATTGTACAGAAGGTATAGCAAAATAAACTTACTCAACTCCCATATTCTTCATATCTTCATCCGTAAGAGTCAGAAAAGCAGCAACATCTATACCTTGTTTTTCAAATAGAGGTAAATAAGTTAAAACATTAAACTCCTCGAACAATTTATGAACTTTAGGAGGCAAACCTGGAGTAGACTGCCATTGAGTAAATCTAAAAAAAAACGATACTTAAATGTATATGCTTTTAGCATAAAAAATGGAACAGTTTCACTAATCACATCTTAATCAGAAATGTGATTGCAGTATCAGAGGGGAATTATGGATTTTCTGAATTTTGTAACACATATACCTTGATCCAACTTGATCCATAGTTAGCCACAGGGTTATCTACATGTTTCGTTATTATCTATTCATCTATTCTTTATTTCTTATCAATTTCTCAGGTTGAAAAGAAGTAAACAACCATGACGTGTGGTTTGAATATATTGTTTTTAATTCAGGTTTTCAAGAACACATGGCACCTTCATCCATAGTTTTACTTATCAGTATATAAAAACAAAACAGCATCATACCTTTCTTTATTGTTATTATTGTATCTATTCATATCTGATGCATCTATAGTGTTGAAAAAATATAAATATGATTATCTAACAGTAGACAATTTCGCAAATATTAATTTCCGCGCCTTTCACCGGTTTTCCTGAAAACCAAAAAAAATTGTACCCACGAAAAGTCTTAATTTGTTAAATCTGTTTGATCTCATGGTAAATAAGGCAATAAAAGATTATACAAAACAATCGAAACTGCGAAAATTAATAACTGCAAAATGCATTTTTTTGATAAGAAATCCAGTAAAATTAGTACAACCGATTTAAAAAGGTTTGACAAAGTTTGACAACATTTGACAAAGTTAGACAAAATTCGACAAAGTTCAATAATATGAGAGAAAATTCCGACGTCAAATTTTTGAACAACCAGATTCGACAAAGTACAACAAAATTTCAACGTCAGATTTTCTCGAACTTCGTTGAACAACCGGTTTCGACAAAGTTCGAAAAGTTTAACATAATTCGACTAAGTATGACAAAATTCCACAAGTTCAACATAATTCGACAAGTTCGACATAATTCAACAAGTTCGACAAAGTTCGACATAATTCAATAAGTTCGACATAATTCAATAGGTTCTACAAACTTAGACGTCAATTTTGTTGAATTTTGTCGAACTTTGTCGAACCCAGTTGTTGTTGTTTGGAGGTGCTAAATGTTGATAATGGCTAACCAAAACAACATATTTCAAGGAATTAATGGAAAAGAGAATGAAAAATACAAATTTACCTGGTAGCTCATTTGATTTGTTATCGTCCATGATTTTTAAAGACGAATCGATCAACAACACCTTTTCCATTCTGGTATCATACAAAAAAAAGAAAGAAAACATAAGTTCTGGAGTACCTAATAGTGAAAGAAAATAATAAAACAAAAAACAGTCCATTTAAGGATGTCGGTGAGCTTCAATCATTTTCATAGATTTGTTTCCATTTTGGAATGTCATAAAGCTTAACAAAATACATTCAATTATTTTCTAATTTGCAAGTTCAAACAAAAATAACTTCATTTATTTATCTATCATTTTATATTTTGAAAAGACCGGAGTTTACATTTAGCACCGTAATAATAAACACAATTATTTAACAATTAAATAATAAATATCTACAATTAATAATTAATAATAAATGTGTTTTCTGTAAAAAAAACTATAATAATTCATTATTTATGTAGAAATCAAGCTTTACAAAAAAGAAACACTTAAAATAACTCAAAGAGCCTATGTTTATAAAAAATAAAACCTTGTGCCAATATTGTACCGCCAAGCAGTTATTTTGCCGAATAAAAATCTGATTTGTATTTATTATTTGACTCACTCCCGAAAAGCGCGCCATTTATGTAGTATGGAGATGATTCGCCATCTAGTTGCGCGAGAAATGGGTGTCTCATATTTGCCCATTTAGCCTCTTTTAACTAGTTGCTCGCCATAGAATTGACCATTTGTCATATTTGGAATAAATTTTTACCTTTTGACAATAATAAAATCCCGAATTTTAGACCTTTTTTCAAAAACTATAGGGTATGCCAGTCAAATGTTTTGTATTCATTGTGGCTGTTCTTATGGCACAACTTAAGTAAAGTAAATTGAGTAAATGAGTAAAGTTTGCAATCAAATAAAAACCGTTTTCAACCCCAGGTTTAAGATTTATATCAAATTGTAGTAAATTTATAGTTAACACAATGAGGTATGTCTGTATTGTCTGCACGAAGTTCTAAAAAGATAACAATTACAATATCTGAAATGCAAGGTTTTTTATTATGTATTTAAACTTGTTAAAACATCATTCTGATATGAAACACACAAGAAAAATAGGGGTTGTCTTGTTAATACTTTTACGCATCTAGTGATTCAACAAATGCCAAGGCATTCACGCAATACACTAAATGGCGCCAATTTTATAATTCGTTCCTAAACGACTATTATTCTCTTGTTTGGACTGCAAAGTAGAACAATTAAAAAGGATCTTATGACATATTTATTAATCAGCGAAATAATTTATATGTGGAGCTCACCAACGACCTAAAGGTAACATGAGTTTCCTAGAAATTGCATCCTGTGACTCACAAGTGTACTTTTGACTACATCCTTACCACTTAAGGCTGCAAAAGTGCCCTATAATCGATTTTCTTCTGAAAAGGTATTAACAAAAGATTGACCTGCAATCAACCTTGAACAAATCAATTTAACAGTAAAAAAATCTAACCCCTGATCAGCATAATTTTGCATAAATTCACGTGGGCCTTGATTTATATCGATGTCTTCTCTTTGCAATGCTTAAAAGAAAATTCAATAATGTTCAATTATAAAGGATGAGTGCGAATAAACAAGTAGTACTCGACCTTCAGTCATCGCCTCAGTGCCACATGGAAAAAAGATAACCAAAACTCTGTTTCCCTTGCCCTGTTCCAAATACCCCCCCCCCCCGCCCACATTTTATCTTTTTTTATCATTTAATGTCCTACATGGGGGAAGTGACTGGATACGGCAAATATTTGACTCCTCCATACCCCCACAATCAAAATCAAAGTTTTCAGATCAACTAACAACAAAGAATAATTCTTTTTACCCCCTCTCCTCTCTCCAAAAGTTACATGAGGAATTTTTCAATCTCCTCATAGAAATATAGGAATATTTTACCCCCCACTCTTACAAAATTTCTACCCCTCCCCCTCCCCTCGAATTTGCTCTAAATATTTCCACCCCTTGCCTTTCTCTCCCCACTGGTAAATCATTAAAAAAAATCCTACCCCTTATAAGAATTTTCACCATTTTTGCAATATCCAATCAAATCTAAAACATTATTTGGATTTACTCCCATCACGCTCCCTTCCTATTACCTTCCTATTACCTTCCTCCTATTACCTTTCTCCTATTACCTACCTCCCTCTTCCCATTCCGCCACTACCTATTTCTCTGTGTCCCTTACTCTTTATTCTTAGAAACTTCCGCGGATGCCAGCAGAGGTGACAATTAATTAGTTTTCGCGGGTATAAACTCACATATGGTTACTTTAAGGGTACAAACTTTTGCGAATAGCCAAAAATCTCGCAAAATCATGACAGTTTCTACACGCAAAACTTTTTACCAATAAAGTAGCTCTTAACCATTAACTTTCTCATTCTACAAACTTTTTTTTTTCCGCTTAAGCCCCCTTCACATTACGCCCCCTATTATAATATTTATAATATTTCGCCATGCCCACTGTCAGTGCTATAATTTCTATAAATTTTTTTGTGGGTGTTAATCAAATTGCCCTATTTTAGTTTAAATCATTGCACTAGCCATCACTGCAAAGGGCTATGGATTAAAATCTCAAAACGAATGCGAAATAACAAGAGTATTTAGGGTTGCGGAGAGCTTTGCTATCAGCTTTGCTCTCAGTTTGGAAGCGAAATTTTTATTGGATTGGAAGTTTAAACAACAACAAGAGTGTTTTTAAGGGCATTTCTACATCTTCTCCTATTATTTATAGTTGGATTTTTTTTGCCATTTTTTTGATTTTGCTATCTTTTCTAATCCAAATATTTGTGCGTTTTTTGTATTTATTTGCATTTATTGAGTACTACAACTGGTAAAATTAATGAAAATAAGTGTTCTTCCCCTTTAATTATCTCATTCTATGAACTTTCTTAATTCCCATTACGCCCCTTCGCATTATGTCCCCTACTTCTTTTTCTGTGTCCTGTATAGCTCTTAACTTTCTCATTCAATAAACGTTTTTTATTTCCATTACACCCCCTAACTATAAATAAATATCAAACAAACAAACAAACAAACCCAAAGTTAAGAGGGAAGGGGGCGTAGTGAGAATAAAAAAAGTTAATAGAATAAAAAAGTTAAGAGCTATAATGGAAACTTAGAAATATGTAGGGGCAAATGTGAAGAAGGCATAATGGGGTGTTAAAAGAAAGCAGGTTTTCATATCAAAATGAAATGGAATAAAATATCTGAATCAGAGTACACAAAAAAAAACAATCAAATAAGGAAATAATTACTGAGGATTGATAAAATCAATCCTTCATATCGAGGCCAACTTTAACACTTCCAATTTACCTGGTATTGCAAGACTAATTCATAAATACCACAAGTCTGTTGAGATAAAATAGCTAAGAAAATATTCCACATAAAAAGGGCGCGCTTTTAGCCAAGGACGTTAACAGATATTTTCAAATAAAATATTCCAACACAAAAAAGGCAACCAATACCAACTGACATTTTAGTAATGATGTAAATGTGACGCTATTGGCAGGTGATGTTAGTAAACAAAAAGCATGGAGTAAACAGTAAACAAATTGAAGGAAGTCAGGATATCTAAACGAATATGTGGAGTATGTAGAAGAAGTGAAATCTGAATTAGGCAGTTAGTGACTAGGAGTGGAGAGACGGAGCTCCAGTCAGTACAACGATTGCAGGCTGTGTTAATGGAATAAGTTAAAAGATTGTAAGGTTTAAATAAGAAAAATGGTTTTAATAAGAAATACGAATTTAAACCAGTGAACTAAGTCTTAAAGAAACTTAGGAGGAATTGGAGAGGATTAATTGTGAAGTATTAATCGACTACGCATTGGAAGCGGTTGTTTAATTGCGCTGAACTTAATTTAAACCAGTGAACTAAGTCTTAATGAAACTTAAGAGGAATTGGAGAGGATTAATTGTGAAGTATTTGTTAAATTGAATTGAACTTAAACCTGTGAACTAAGTCTTAAAACAACTTAGGATAATGTTATACGTGACCAGATGGTTAACAGTAAGAGTTTATTATAAGAAGTTAATAATAAGAAGAATTATTAGAAGAAGTTGATTGAAGGAGGACAATTGACTAACGAATACGGATTAATATAACTATTGAGATCAGATATTGACATGCTGAGTCGTCGATAGGTTATTACGATTATCTGAGTTATCGGAATTATATACAAAGACTTGATCGGATTTATTGGGACATTGGGGACTTACGATATTTTTATACTTTATATGTTATAGTTTTTCAGGTAGAAAATATATGATAATCCAATTGTAACTTTTATCGTTTTGGACTAGTGAACCCAGCGCCCTCAACACTCTAGTAGACAGTACAATCCGGTAGCAAGGGTTGCCATATCGAAAACTTAAGCTTATCTTTGTTTTTGTTTTCAACATGATGTTCCTGTTGTGAATTGACTTTGAGTTACAATTGAACCAATAAATATTTTCAGGTTGGGACCCTTAAGATACTTTTCTTAAGACACTTTCCAACATGCAGAAATAACAAAGGATGAGTTTTGTGTAAGAGAGATCCACCACCAGAGCTTGCCATTGTCTAGGCATGAGGACGTGAGGGAATGTTTATGAGTATGAAGACATTTGCCCAAATTGTTCAAAGAAGATCGTCAGTTCAGAAAAATACCAACAAATTATTGATTTACATCAAAACCTGGTAGTGAAACCTACCAAAGGGTCAGGGTCTGACGAACATATTTATGACGAACCCAAGAGAGTAGTGACTGAGGGGCTAACTGTGGTGACTGATACAAGCAGGCATATTGGTCCTTCAGGGGGCGGGCTATATTCACCCAACAGGGACGTGAACATGCAAGGTTGGTCAGGAGAGCAAAGACTGCCTTCTTACAGGGGACGTAGAGGAACTTCGTCGAATTGCGGACAGATTACCCGATCCAAACGTAGGGATGCCAGCCACCAGTATGTCTTCTCCTTTTTCACCCGGAGAGGTGGGAACAACTGATCGTAGATACCAATCAGGATAATGGAAAGATACGCATCAGGGAGCCAGACCCAGAACAGAAAGGGTAGGATTAAGAAGAGGGGTAGAATTTCAACGGGATTTACCGATAACACCGATAAGAATGATCGAGGCAGGCAGGCCTCACACATCAGGAATTTTGAGAGACTTGGACCACACCTTCCAACACCACCCCTACCCCATAGCACCGTATGGATTTACGGAGAAAAAGGATCCAACACATTATTTCATCAAAGTGACTACCTTCTTTCAGGGATACGATATTGAGTATAGAGCAAATATGGAGTACCTCGAGGATACGTTCCGGTTACAACTTGCCCTCACAAGGCATACTTTGATCGATCAAGCAGAACTACTCCAAATGCGCAAGAAAGACACAGAATCAATATCCGCATTCTATTTGAGGTTGAAGAAACAGGCGGCAGGCTGTGGCCTTGGAGAAGAAACGCTAACGGCAGTATTCCTACAGGGGGTACCCATGGAATATCGCCAGAATCTGGCTCTACAAGGTCTCGACCGCCTATATGACATATCATGGTTTCTATGGGGTTCATAAGTCCCCCCTTAAAAAGACTAGTCCCCCCTACTTCATAAGTCCCCTCTTAATTTTTCCTGAAAAACACCCTTAAAGGATAATCGCCCCTTAAAAATCATTGGTGATGTGTCAGGTCCCCCCTCAAAAACTGCCTCTCAATTTTGTTCTAAATGAAGTAAGTACTATAAAAATGTGTGACTGACAGGCGAACTGTATAAATTCCCCTTAATAGGATGAATATGAGTAATTACACAAAAGAATATCAATTATGTTGTCTCAATCTATCTATAATTCTATAATGAATATATAAATATATCTAAGTTTTCTTTTTTTGAAATATGATAAAGTGCAATACTCAAGAAAACATAGTTTCGACATTAAAAAATTTATCAACTTTCTATCAAGTTTCAGATCATTTCCATTACACTCTGTAAAACCTTTGAAAAATACACAGTAAGATTTCTTATTTTTTTTCTTATTAATTCATTTGATTTATTTTCAATTCTATTTTACAGATCAAAAAGTTATCAAGAATGGAAGATGAATTAGTTAAAGGTTGCTTTATCAAAGAAGAAATTAGGATTCAAAACTTATGAGTTCTTTTGATTAAAGTATTTACACAGAAAGATGAAGATGAAGGAATTAGACTATCAAACTATCTCAGGCTAAATGGCTAAAAATTTAAATCTTAGTCCATTTCACTTGTTTTAGTTTCAATTAGTTTTTACAGATCAAGCTATCAAGAGGAAGAAAAGAAAGAAAGATGACTGAAAAGTTATTAGAAATTAGACCATAAAACTATTCAAGAAATGTCCAAAATCACACTCTGTAAAACCTTTGAAAAATACACTGTAAGATGTTTAAAAACATAAGATGTTAAGTGAAGGGTTTCAGATCATTTCCATTTATAATTATCAAAGGTGTCCTTCATCTATGTATAAATCTATATAAATATATTTTCGTTTTTAAATAAAATAATACAAGAAATATCAACAGGAACTCAAGGCTTTTGAAAAAGCAAAACATGAAATACAACTAAAAAAATAGAACAAAATTGTTTAGTTCAAATCAGAAATAAACAGTCCAGTCAGGACTCACTACTTTTGTTCCATAAACTTTCGAGCAGCAGAATAGTCAAACTCGTTATCCTTAAGACATTTCAGTAAATATTGTGTTTCCATATGGGTTGGTAAGAGTCTATTCCTGTCCTTATAACAAAGCTTGGCAAGGGATGAGTAAGATCGCTCCAGTAGACCAGTATTGACAGTAACACAAAATAATATTTGTACTAATTTGCATATGTTAGGGTGTGATACTGTATACATTGAACAAATATCCCTCCAAAATTTACTATTCCCATCTTTTTTGTTATTACAGTAATCTGGCCAGGTCTTGACCATAAAAAAGGCCCCCCTCAGAAAGTGGCTAGCAACTACGCACTCCCCCCTGATAGGATAGTCCCCCCTTAGTTTCAGGAAGAGAGGTCACTCCCCCCTAAATTTCAGATTAGATAAAAAAATTGTCCCCCCTTAAACGAGGGGGGGTAGAAACCATGCATATACAATGCAAGTTTGGAGTTAGAAAAGGTGTGGGATATTCCAGACAGCAAACCACCTAAAGCAACAAACGTAGTTGCTTCTACCGAAGTCAAGATACACAAACGACAGGTAGAGAGGTTGACTGAGCACTTGGAGACAGGATCAGTGCAAGGTAATTCCGGCCATTAGACCATGTAAGGGGATGGTGAAGGAACAAGATAAGGGGATGACTCCCAAGGGCTTGGCCAGGGATGGAATTTGGATGAAGAATCATTGAGCCGTCCGCGAAGACCTTGAGAAGAAAGAACCAAACATGGTGATCTTTGGGGATTCCATAATCAGGAGACTAGGTGATTATGGCAAAAAGGATAAAAGCCCAGAATGGGGTAAGATCTTGTGCGCAGGAATCAGTGGTGACATAGTAGAGGCAATAATGTAAAATCAAGCAATTTTTTTGTTAGAAGCAATATCTATACATTGTTGGAAAGCTTAGGGTGTCAGGATTCCAAAAAAATATGGTTACAATTTTTTACCTGGCTTCGTTGCCATGAAAACAGCTGTTTTTGGAAAATATTTTTTTTTTACTTAAAATAGCTCATATTGTATATCAATCGGAGCATAATTTTGTGCAGAGCATTAATAAAAATAGAACATATAGCTTAAAATTTATTATTCGGGTGTTATTATAAAAAAAGTAAAACAATTTTTTGCAAAAATGACTTTTTATTGTAAAATAAGGTATTTACAAAATGTGTTACACATAAAAATCAAGTCTCAAGAAATGTTTTAATTATCATTATTTTCATTTAATGCCTGATTGATCTGATGATTTGAAAAATCATAGCACAGACACACTTCAGTGCATTGGAGGTTGTTTTTTCGCCAGCCTCAACGTAGCGTACTACTATCACCTTTGCATTTACACAATAAAAGTTCAATAATTTTTTTAGGTGCAGCTAATTTGTCTGTCATAGCAACTTCATACTAATTCTCTGCATTAATAAAATTTCAACCGTATTCTTGAGGCTTCAACAATAATGGCGATGAGATATTCAATTTTTTCCATGTATTGGTTAACAAGATGACTTTGATAAATGGCGATAAATGGCGTAATTGAATGCAGCTGGGGTTGGTGGTAGTTTTTTTGACTCGTGTTGAAACTTTGAAAAAAGACACCATTTAAACTGTTCTAAATGATTGATGTGACCAGGTCTTTTTTCTTGGTATAAGTCGAAAACAAAAGTCTACAATTCCGTCCCCCAATTTAGAAAATGCTGAAAGAACATCAGGTTTTGATGAAAGGAAGGTTTTCCAAGATGAAAGTTTAGAATACATTGAAAATTTTCCAGTTTGATCACATCCAGTCAAATAGTGAAACCCTAGTATGGCTTTGCATCTTTCTTCTTCAAGAGCATTATAAGTAAATGAAATGTCAATATCTCTTGCCGATATTCGAAAAAAAGCTTTATGACAAACCATTTGATAAAAATATAACAGCAGAGAAACCTCATCGGTATCAGAACATGATATATAAAGCTGTTTCTCAACTCTTAGTGGCGAAGCACACTGTAAAGTTTTAGCCTCTAAACTGAGGAGAGCCAATGGTCTTCTCAGCAAGTTACGCCATTATGTGGT
>JAUKPT010001166.1:0-15286 GCA_032273505.1 Nanomia bijuga
ATACGGTTTAACATTTATTCTTTACTTATTTAAATGGTCAGGTAAAAATGGATATATATATATATATATACAAAGAAAGTGAGAAAATGAATGAATTTATTCTGAATCGATACTACTAAGGCACAACCGACGCCTACAATTCCGCGCATGTTTTCGATCCCAGTCTATCCGCAATGTAAATGTTGTCTTCATATGAACCCCAGAAGCAGAAAATGTTTGAAGTTGATGCGATGAGGATGTTTTGTGGTTGATCTGTCCGTAAAATGTTGAAGGGACAATTTTTTCATTGTTCGAAATAACCGGAGTATTTTAAACATTTGTTCAGAACAAGAAAAAACGACAAATATCAAATGAGATATAAAAAAAACTTACGAAAATCAAATCTGCAATCACCAACGCAGTATCGCACACTTTCTGCTACTGGGATATGATCGACTGGAACTAACGGACGTCCAACTCGGGGCTCACGTGAGATTATCGTAGGCAAGTTTTTATTGAAATTGTCTTGGAGAATAACCATAGAAAGTGAGAAACTGACTAAAAGAAATATTTTTGCTATTCTGCCGTTCGGAGTTGAGAAATCACAATTTCAATTTGGCGCGCGCTTAGAGATAAAGCAGTGAAAAAGTGAGCTTGAAATGATATAGCACGAAATGGTAGAGCTAAGTGGTAAAATGCAAAAGATTTATTGTTAAAGCTGTTTTAGTAGATACCTTTAAAAAGTGAGCGCGAAATGGTAGAGCTAAGTGGTAAAATACGAAAGATTTATCTTTAAAGCTGTTTTAGTAGATACCTTTATATTTATGTAGATAACTTAGGTGGAAATCAATTGAAATATACTGAACAACTATGAAAAGGTATTAAAGTGACCAAAACAACAATTTAGACAATATTTTCTACCTTCGCGTTAATTAATAAACGGGTGTTTGTTTTTACTTAGAAATTATCGCCAAATTTCGGCTATTTTAGCCATTTGATTGGTTAAATATTACAGCATCAAAAAGCTTATTGGCTCAATTTGAAATGTCACAATTTGATGTTTTGTTAAAATCAAAAATGATAAAAACGCTTCTAAATGAACCAAACAGGATTTTGATGTAATCTTCAACCAATCAATCTACTTAATTAGCAAAAATCTGGCGATGATCCCTAAGTAACAGCTCAATCTACTGGGCCTCCTATTATTAATAATGTATACATCACTTTTGGAGAAGCCCCCTCACAAAATAATGAGAAATGTCAAATGAGATCTATCACTGGCAGATCTGAAGTGTCTTTAGTGTCTTCATGAAGAAACTCATTTTTGATGATAGCAATTCTTTCTGGCAGGTTTCCATTATTTAAGATTAAGTTACCCCATTCAATTTTAAAACTGGGCTGAAGATGATGGCGAACACACAGTTTTATTTTAAGATTTTTTGCAATGATAAATATTCTATGTATTTTTTTATTTAACACGGAACTTCTGTTGAGAGAATATATGTACCTTGTATCTACTAAATTAGCAAAAAAACTGGCGATGATCGCTTTTAATTCAACGGTAAATCTGGACAAAAGTTCTTATTTTTCCCCCCACCATCTCGCTATTTTGCTTTATTTCTTCCCTGTTTTAGGGTGCTAAAAAATAGAAATCGCTTTATTTCTTCCCTATTTTCCTAATTTCGCTTATATCTCCCCCGGGGGCGCTGTTGGCCAAAATATTTACCGTTGTTTCAATTCCATTTAAACTTGAAAGAAAAAGCTGAAAAAGCTGGTGACATCTCTAATGAAACGTACTTAAAGAATTACACTTTCTGAGAGTTTTTTTCTAGGGGTAGCCTTTTGATGCTGGAATGGACCTAAAGACAGCCAAAAAAATAACTTCTACGCTGATTTAGGGTCTCGACTTTTTTCACAACTAACAATACCCTAACAAAACTGAAAACAGATATTTGAAGTTTGTTGCTATTTGTTTGGGGTTAACCCCCTTTTGAGTCTAGATTTACTGGACTATTCATGAAATGAACCTCTCGATCAATCAAAGAGTTAATTTACCAAATTTGAAGACAGTGCTCTCCAAAGTTGGGCGGTGAAGAAAATTTCAGCTTCTATATTCTCTAAATTGTCATTTAAGCCATTTTTTGCATTTACATTAGCCCGATAAAGCTTGATTTTGCCCGAATATTTAAGATTTTTTACGTGACTGGGGGGTCTGCTCCCCCGTCTCGTACGCCGATGTCTTCGTGCAGCTTGTCTCAAATCTTCCTTTTAAACTCTCACGTAATTTTCACATTATTGCATACCTTTTAGATCATTTTAAAGACATCTCAAAAATCGCATTTCATAGAGCAACAATAAAACAATTTTGCGCGCGTTTCATTCTTGATTGCAATAGTTGAAGAAAATCACTGCCCAGTCGAATACCTGCCTTCGTGCCTTGTGGACTATAGACTCAATAAATCGAAAGAAGTTCACACGTGAATGTTGCTTTCAAAAAACCGGCATCGAAAGAAGACGAAAGGACGAACAAAGATTACAATCAAATAGCATGCTTTATTTCAAAAGATTAATAAAAAATAACAACCTTAGATTCAGAAATTATGATAAAATAACTACCTTAAATTTTAAAGATTACAATAAGATTTCTACCTTGAATTCAAAAAATTACTTTATGAAAGAGCTACCTATTTTCGATGATCACAACAAAATTTCTACCCTGAATTCAAAAAATTACTTATGGAATAGCTATCTATTTCCAAAGTTTTCAATACAATTTCGATAAAATTTGAAAAGATTTTTGCTATTTTCACATCATTTTGTGTGAATAACTTAATATCAAAAAATCAAAATGCAGAAAGAAAAAACAATCGAAGAAGAAAATCTTTTTTAAAGTGAGCTTGCTGGAATGTTGATTTTTTCAGGTTTGGGAGGATATAACCTCAACAGCAAACAATAAGAAAATGCAGGCGAAATATGAGAAAAAGTATATGCGTAATACAGATCATAACAATAAAAGATACTTGGTACAACAAAAAGAAAGCCCTATAGGCTCTAGTTGTCGAAAGTATTTCTCGTCTTTTTTTAATGAATTCTTTTTTTTAACTCTCATTAAAAATGTCTGATAGTAAATAATAAAAAGAAAGAAGGTCTTTTTTTATATTTGATATATATATATATATATATTTGTGAGTTTATAATGATATGTTTTCACCTTTGAACGAGATCGTGAAATAACATATGAAAAGAGTGAAAAAGAGGCATGAGTTTAAAAACAGAGGAAAATGAAGAAGAGGAATATTTTATGTTTTTGAAGTGAAAGTTTAAAGAGATATTTATGCTTATGATGAAAAAGGATATTGTGCTTTGTTACTGGAAAAAAAATACATAATAGAAATTTGTGAATAACACGAATTTTCTATAATAACACCTAAATTTCTGAGGCTGACTGGATGTTCTTATTTACCATCAAAATTTAGTAAATTAGCCCTTTTTAGATCAGTGATCTAAAGATCATTAATATTATTTAATAACCACCTTAACCACTCTAAATTAATATTTTGTTCTTGACACACAATAATCTTAAATCTTAAGCCAATCTGATTGTTCTAATTAACGAGGTTCTTATAAAAAAAGCAACTTGAGATCGGCCCAGCCTCAAAAATGACAGACTGTTTTAAAACAGTTTTTGAGCCTCAGAATTTGCTAATCATGTTTGGAACTGACATGATTGCTTATGTTCAGGTGACCAACGTCAAAATTAGCTTAATGTATTTTGGTAACCGAGCATAAGTTACTTATAAAATAGTTGCTTGTATAGCAACTAAGAAGTTATGATACAAACGAAACAGTAAATAAAGAAGAAAAATCAAGAATTTAAGCTTTAAAGGTCAAGGTTGATATTTGTTGGTCTTTCCCGAGAAGTAACCCCCCCCTCCCTCTAAATTCAACTTTTCCGCGCCCAAGAATATTGATGACTTATTTTTACGTGGGGTCTCCACCACAAAAGTCTTTTCCTTTTAAGTACCATGTGTTTCAGCTATAATAAAAACATTTTTTGGCCAAAAGGAACTAAAAATCCGAAATTTCATTACCCTAAATCCAAAATCATGACCTCAACAAAAAAATCAGTACTTTATTCAGAAAATCAGGAAATGACCTTTACCCCAATCTCATTCTCTGAAAGAATTTCCCAAAGGGAAGATTAAGATTCGGAAAATATGTCATTGTACTAATCCGATATTCGACCGTACCTTAATTGGTTGGACTTCGAATATTCTCGGACAGTCAGAACAGATATAAATTTACAAAAATAATAATGATAATACACATCGGATAAAAAAATCCGATTTTCATTGCAGTAGGCTGCGAAAATAAATTTGTTCAAAATTTCTTGTCTTGCATGTTGTAACACCCAAAACTACCGCATGTTGTAACACCCTAAACTACCGCATGTTGTGTAGGAAAAAATAACTTTACAGACAGAATTTGAAAATGTAATAAAATAATGTAATTTCCTTAGTGCATTGCACTTTCGATTTTGAACCTTCTTTGTAACACAATTCCAACATTTTTCACAATTGATACAAATAACTCCTGAATAGATCCAAATCCTAATTCAAGTATTTTTTGTAGGAAAAGCAGAACTCTAATCAATCTTAGGTGTTGTCTGCAAATTATGGTTGAATTCACACTTTGATTGGATGAAATTCACATCATCATCATGATTGTTTCATTTCTAAGTGAAGTCGAACCAGCCAGGTAAAAAATCTATTTTGGCCAACAGCGCAAGGGGAAGAGATAAGCAAAATTGGGAAAATAGGGAAGAAATAAAGAGATTTCTATGGTTTCGCATCTTAAAACAGGGAAGAAATAAAGAAAAAAAGCGAAATGATGGGGGGGAAGAAATAAGAACTTTTGGCCAAAATATTTACCGTTGACGGAATCTAGAAGCTAAAATTTTCTTCGTCGCTCAACCATAGTGGGCGACAGCTAAAAAACACATCAATATTCAGGCAGGTTTTCAGGCAAAACAGTCACCCCCCTTAAAATTATTCATCCATTGCGCTTATGTTTCTAAATATGCTTTAATCACTTTGAGTTTTGACAAAACACCAAATTGCGACATTTTTTGAACCAATAAGTCTCCTGATAATGTCATTTTCAACCAATCGAAGAGCAAATTTACCCATTCTTTGTTATTAGACAATCCATTTAAAACAGAGCGTTAAAATCAGCCACGAAAGCGCGGGGAAAAAAGAAAGAGAAAAGAATCGCCTACCTTCACCCATCTTCACTAACTTTTATTTAATACGCAGCTTTAACTACGTCGAAATCAATTTCGCTCCAGACGCTTCTCTCCTTTATCCCGCTTTATACCCAATCCTTTACTATTATGTCCAAGACTCAATATATCTTTTCTTAATAGAGTCAACACCAAGTGAGCGAGGTATCACTGTCCTTGTATCCTTGTACCCTTGTGTACTTGTGCACTTGTGTACTTGTGTCCTTGTGTACTGAGCTTAACTTGCGTGCACTTGTGTTCCTCTGCAAATGTGCTTGTGAACTCTAGTAGGCTCTTGGACGATGCTTTCTTGCAGCTCCCTTCAAAACTCCACGCACTCTCTCACTCTCTTTTCTCTTTCTCTCTTCACTTGTTCGTTAATTAAGAAGAATATAATTTCTTTGTGCTAGTCCGTCACTGTATAGCCAGCCACACTGTTTGAGATCTAGTCGTGTTACAATAAACCTATTGCTGAGTGTCAGGTTCGTATTGCATACAATTTATTTTAAGCTATCATAAAATTATCATTTAAATTGTATACGCACACGATATAATAATAATAAAAAAAAAATTGAAAACCTTTTTTATTTTGTTATTTTTTTTTTATATTTATATAAATTTTGTAGATTGTGTTGTTCGACATATTTATAGTGAGTGAGTGAGTGAGAGAGTGTCATATGCCTTTATAATATCCCTTAACTTGTTTTAGAGTAGAGCTTTTGTTTTTTTATACATGTTTCTTCAATTAATATATCTTTTTTATATTCTATTTATTATTATATATACTTTTTTTTCATTTTGTTTTTAGTTGTTCTATTGCTTTTGTACTTGCTTCTTTCATTTTAAATACGAAAATAATTGCGCCTTTAAAAAGAGGCTATAATTTTCTATTGTATTAAACAACTTCTTTTTTTTTCTTTTTTAAAAGAAAGTTTTTTATTTCTATTATTATTTAATCTTTTTTTGATATTATATTTTGATTTTTTCCATAGAGAATATCTAAGTAGCGAAACATTTTTTTTATATATATTTATATTTTAGTTTTTTGTTCTTTATTATCTCGACTTGCTGTATGCATTATAAAGGCGTTATTTCAACCAAAGTAGAAGACTTTACTACGCGCGTGCGTATTTCTGTATAAGGATGAAACAAGGCACGACTGATGAAACATAAAACACGAAAGTTTTTAACAAGAGGCCTCTTATTCACCTGCTAAGAGAGATATTTCTATTGTGTTTATCATTTCCAAGGGTTGTGTCAAACATATATCAATCTTTTTTTTTAAAAAAGTGAGTTAATGAAGAGAATGTAAATTGGGCTTAAAAGTCCTTCTAAGAAATAAATATCTGGGGAAGTGGGCAAGGAGCGTTTAGTATGATTCTCACGGTTTTCAACTATTATTTTGTTTGGTCGGCGAAAGTTTAATTTCAATTGGCAAATGCTCATGGCGTACTATAATAACAGGCCTCTTTACTGTACATGAAAATTCAGTTCAGTGCCTTCCGGTAATTCTTTTGACCTTATTTTTTCAGAGCAAGTTTATATTATCAAATAATGTCTTGAGAATTAATTTCAAAATGGTTGACTTTTCCTGGAATTATGAGATACTTTTGGTTTTACTAAGGCATTCAAAAACTCGCGAAGTTATGGAAATTATGACTTCTTGTTTTTGCAACTGTTATCGTGGTCTTTATGTTTGCCAAGAATAAAAAAAATCGGAAGTTGCGATCAGGGGTAAAAGAGGGAAAACATTCCTTTCATTTTGTATGGTCGGGGAAAGCTTAATTTCAATTAGCAAATGATAGAAATAAATTGGAACAAAAATCTTAGACGGGCGAAGAAAATTTGTGGGCCGGCGAATGTCTAAAAGTATCGCCGAGATTCACTGTTCGCTGGGTCAAATTCAACGGTAAATATTGTGGCCAAAAGTTCTTATTTCTTCCCCCCACCATTTCGTTATTTTGCTTTATTTCTTCCCTGTTATAGGGTGCGAAACAATATAAATCTCTTTATTTCTTCCCGATTTTCCTAATTTCGCTTATTTCTCCCCCCGGGGGTAGCGCTGTTGGCCGAAATATTTACCGTTGGCCAAATTTTAACTAATTTTAACGATTGGTTGAATCGGGATATTGGTTGGTTTATTGAAAAATCTCACAAAAGTATTAAAGATCTTTTTAGGCTGGAAACTAGCAGTTGTGGAACTCTTAATTCATTACAAGTCTTGTCCTTTCTAAGAAATATTTTTTTCCTTAAGGTATTTTAAGATGAAAAAATAGATTGTTCCAATTCTCTAAAAGAGACGGATTTACTTTTTTGACTAGAGGTATTTTAAGATGAAAAAATAAATTGTTCCAATTCTCTAAAAGAGACGGATTTTCATTTTTTACTAGAATTATTTTAAGATAGAAAAATAGATTGTTCCAATTTTCTAAAAGAGGCGGATTTTCTTTTTTTTTACTAGAGGTATTTTAAGATGAAAAATGGATTAATTTTCTAAAAAGAGACGGATTTTTTACATCGCTTTATCTTCTGCAATTTTGAACAAAGCTTTGTAATAGAAAAACAGTTTGTAGCAGTCTTTGCCATAAGACGTGCGCTATCGCGCTCGCGCACGCTAATCTCCACGTATACTCTAGCTATTGACGAGCACTTTAACTTGACTTGATTAATTTTGAAAATGAAGAAGAATTGCGGTTAGAAAAAGAAAGGGAAAATCAACTTCTTTATTTCGAATAAGATGATAATTTACACGCTATTTTTTTATAAGAATATACTTTATAAGAATATCCAAGATAAAATTGAGGAAAAAGTTAAGAATATGCCAAGAATACGTTATCTTGAATCTGTTTAAAGTATAACGCAGGTAAATATAGTATATATATTTTACGGGCCGGAATAATATTTTGTTAGTAAATCTATGGAGTAACTTTTTCCGTTTTTTTATACCTTGTATTTATCGCGAATGTTTCCGACACGAAAACGATGTTTTATGGCGTAATAAAAAGCTAAATCAAAAATCAAAAGGATACTCCATTCCATTGATGATTTATCTGGGAATAAAATTCAAAAACTGCTTTACAAGTTTTTTTCAATTTTTCTCTAACTTCAAAAAACCATTTTTCATTATCCTAAAAATCTTATCATTGTAGTTTTGGTCGTTTTCACTGGCGATGGATAATTGAAATATTGTCAACGACATTATATATTAATTGAGGCTTAATAATAATTTCAAATTAAATTCATCAAGTCATCTACATGATTTAAGTTGTTAATTGTTTTCAAAAAAAGTTCATGGGTAGTTAGTGGGTTCTTAAAAAAAGTTCGTGGGTCCTGAAAATGTTCGTGGGTCCTGAAAAAGTTCGTGGATCCTGAAAAAGTTCGTGGGTAGTTTGTGGGTCCTTAAAAAAGTTCATGGGTAGCTCGTGGGTCTTTTAGAAAGTTCGTGGGTAGATCGTGGGTCCTTAGAATATTCAAAAATTCTTAGTTATGATACCATATCACTAGTAACTCAGAAATCATCGGGTTTTTTAAATAGCAATTAATAAAAACCTAAAAATCGTATTAACCATTGTTATACCTGACGAGACATTATTCGAAATAATTTTAGTTGATGTAGGAGATCTATATTTAGAGGAAGTATTTTGCCGTATTTTGCTCTTCTAATGAATTAACTGATTCACTATGTTTTTTGATGATTCATTTCTATGTAAAGAAGAGGGAAGTTTATATATATATTTTTTTTACATCTGATTTATCAATTAATTGTTTTCTGATCTAGTAAATCGTATAGACAATTTATAATCAAGGTTTTTGAAAAATTTAATTTACAATCTCTACTAACATTGAATGATGAATTGAAATTTGTATTACAGTGTCCGATAAAAAAAAAAAATTTTCTTTTTTTTTTTTCAAGGTAGTATTTTTCTACTATTTCTCGAATCCACCGCGCTGCCAGAAGTTGTCGTCTGAATTCTAACACAATTCTTTGAAATCATTAATTTTCGGGTCGGCAATATTGCAATTTTTAATCTGGATCGGTCGGCCGATCAGAAAACGGTCAGTCGAAAAATCAAAAACACGAAAACTTTCAAGGACAAACGATTTGTCTTTCTTAATAATTGACTTGATGTGTATTATGTCTGCGTTAATAGCTCACAATGCCATTAGTGCAAAGCTTTATAGGAATATAAACTCAAACACTAAAATTCCAAAAAAAGTCCAAAATAAAAGATAATAAGGAAAATTAAAATGGGTATATTTTTCTTTTTTTTATCTTTGCTTATCCAGCTCACATTCCAAGTAGAGGCAATTTACTAAGAAATACTACTTGGGCTGGAATCACAGGACTACACTCACAGCATTTAGCACTAAACAGAACCCTACGTGGAGCTAACTTTCAAGCTAACGAAGCCTGGACAACCTCCAGCTGCATAGTCTAGTGGATAATCCTACTTAATTTTAATCATGTATGGATCATATGCCTCGACGATGACTCGAATCACGGTCATAGGGGTGATAACGCAACGTATTTATTTTTCATTTTTTTAATAACTCACGGGGTGAAACACATATGCCTTTATGCAATTAAAATACTGGTGGTGCAGTAAAAAATGCCTCGATAAAATTGTATAAAGAAAATTGTATCGTTGGGAAGGGCCAAGGATTCGGAGAGGTACTCCTAAGCTTCCCATTCCTTCACCTTGTACCTTCCCTGTTTTTAGATTTTAATTTTTTTTTTAAGATAAACAACAACAAGGATAAAACTACCAAGATAAGTAAACTAAACATCTCATATGATACAAGGACTATGGCCCACAAGGAGAGTAAATTGGTAAGTAGAAAAGATGATGCCTTTACTACATCAAATATTCAATATTCAAGATGTTGATGCAATGTCATCGGAAAGCCTATTCTTCAGAAAAAAAACACAATTCGATTGGAATTAACAGGTTTTGAAATGAAACCTATCTAATACAGTGGCCGAACAAAAGTTATTGGGGCAACCTTAGGACAACCCTACTTACAAGGCTCCTGAAAATATAACGGGAAAAACGAAAGAAACCCTTGCAAGTACTAAAGAATTTTTTCCCCATACCATTTTCGAATTTCTTCCCTGTTTTAGGGTCTGAAACAATAGAAAACAGTAGAAATTACTTATTTCTTCCCTGTTTCTATGATTTTGTGATTTTGGTGGACAAAATATTTTCCTGTGCACAAAATCATTGATACTTCAAGTCATTTAAGGTATTCTACTTTAGTAATATGCGAAAGAGAAAGCTATGGTTAAATCTTTTTTAAATTTATTTTCGAACTTTTTTTTTAGGGAAACATCTTTCACGAGAAATCTTCTTTTCGCATTTTATAATTGGTACCCTGAATTTCTTATAACACTTGTAGGCCATATCATTATTCTTTCTGTCGCTATCTGTGTATTTAAGGGTATCCAAGGGCCCACCTTGCTGCTATTCTTCAACTAAATGAAAATTAATGTTTAGAGAATGCCCCTAAAAGACAACTATCTTAAAACATTATATCAAGGCTCAGCTGAAATCGGCTAACATATATTTCTAAACATAATTCTTGATTTTGAATTATTCATGAAGGAAAGCGATTATATGAATGATAGTGCAAACTCGTGAGTGAGCGATAGGGCTTACTTTATTCGTAAGACCTTTCAAGACTGCAAAGATGCTTAAGAATATGGCTTATTCTGAGGCCTTTGAAGACTTCAAAAATACCAGTGAATATGGTCTACTTAATTGTAAGACCTTAGAAGACTTCAAGAAGATCTAGTTTACATATAAGAGCCCATATTACCTTATTTTCATTAATGCGTAATTCGAGTAAGATCTTGAAAATATCTTTGATTCGGAATTTTGCATATGCTCTTCGAATATAAGGAAAATCGTTGACCTCCTAAACATTAAGGTCTTTAAAAATATCTGCGCACTTGTATAACCTACTTTCTGAATGTCTTACGTGCATATTAAACCTACCATAAGCCACTTGTGATTTAGCATCGAGAACTCCAACTCTTTCTAAAAATATCTAAAACTTAGCCAGTACTGAATGTAAGAACGCATTGCCTTACTTCACTTTAAGGTCTTTAAAAAGGCTTCTTCATTTAAAGATCTCTAATATATAGATTTTCATAGAACTCGCATCGACTAATAAAGATTCGCCTTCGTGGGATATGTACTGATGGCAGTGTTACTGAGGCGAGTGTTATTATAAACGACGCAATAAACCCATGTGATGTGAGGGGAATTGGGTAGTAAGTTGGTAGCTGACGAAACACTAAGTGGGACCATAATATAAGAACTTGCATCCCTTACATCGGATCCTAGTTAGTAATTAGGTAAGGCTACCTACAACATAGAAGATATATAGGAATAGAGAAATGAAGTAGGGAAGGAATAGATTTTGGCCAAAACTGTAACTTTTTGACGATGCTTATTTAATTTAGCGAATTAAAAAAAGTACCCCTTGGTTCAATATTTTGCCTACGTCAGCACTTTTTTGTGATGACGTCATCATAAATATATAGAAAAACCTGCCAAATGCTTTCTTCGTGCCTCCCTTCTCTCAAATATTTTAGGTTGCGACTTCATGGAGTTATAGTCCTTGATATGATCTACCTAGAAATTTAAAGAAAATGATTTTTGGCCCATTATCTTGCTGACGCTATCATTTTTTGTGATGATGTCATTATATATTTTTGATATATGGACGGAAAAACCTGTCAAGTGCCAAAAAATGACGTCACTAACTCCAAATTTTAAAAAAACTGGTGGAGATGTTAATCATAACACCATAAACATAACTTGAAAAAAATAGCCTCATATCACTATCCAAACCAAAAGATACAGGTGTTTTGTTTTTGGTTAAAATGTATTGAAAATATAGGAAATTCCGTACCTACCCCTGACAAAAGTCCTCTAACTTCTGACAGGGGTGTCCAATTGACCTTAAATCTTGCAAAAAGATGTAAAACTAAATAGTCAGAAAAGGATGAGATTTGTTGGTTTGTTGTTTGAAAGTAATTTATGCCGATCATAGTGTTTTGATTTTTGAGCAATTGATGAAAAATGCAGTTTCCTACGGGGGGGGAGGGGGTGTGAGGTGGGGACGTGGGGTCTTCCAAGGATGCCGTTTCCGCCATTAATTCTAATAACGTATTCCGTATTCCACCGATTCCCAAAATATACACATTCCGCCATTCCGCTTGAATATAAATTGTAGTTGACTCGGTGAACCGGTAAAATTTTAATTTCTTGACCCGGCGAAAATCTCCTAAAACATGTTTTACCCGGTGAGAATTGAACGCCAGGGACCAAAAAAATGCGCGGAGTCGCGCACGTGGTCCATAGTAAGATTTTATTTTTGTCCCTTGTAATTGTTGCAGGAAAGAACACCTTTTATGGATGTTAGGCAATGACGACGGGTCGACTCATGCCATGTGAGGGGAATTGAGTAGTCAGTTGGTAGCTGACGAAACACTAAGTAGGACTTAATCCATTGCAACAAGGGGGGGTTGTTGGTCTAAAAAAAAGGCTCGATTGGAATCAGCGATAAAATATCAGTTTTGGAACTATGATCAACCAAATGTTTCCCATTATCTCATGAACATGGATAATCAACTTAGATAATAAAAAAATATTGTTATTCAAGGCATGTTGCATATTGTCGAGAGAGACGAAAAAAGAAGAAGAAGAAAAAAATGATGAACTGAAGGGATCTGTGAAATCAATTAAATCAACTAGTAATCCCGTGAGCTTCTGTGACGTATTTTTGAGACGTCCAAGCGTCCTGGGTACCTATATAACCCCCTCCAGAGGCGTTAGTCTAGAGGCGTAAGGACCTTAATGCAGCCCCCCTCCTAACAATGTTTGCCGACTACACGCCTGAGCTCTTCTCTGTTATGACCTTTTAAGTTAATACCATTATTATTGCAATCATCAACAAAAAATTGGAAGTGTGATATGAAATCTTGTTGTATACGTAGAGAGATGCGTAAATAGAAGAAAAAGAAGAAGAAGAAAAAAATGATGGAATTGAAGGGATCTGTGAAATCAATTAAATCAACTTGTAATCCCTTTGTGAGCTTTTTTGAGAACATCAAATCCGAACAAATATCAAATCAAATCAAATCGAGAAATAAAGAAAAAGATTCTTTTGTGAACATTTCATTTTTTTTTGATCGATAAAATAAATTGAATAAATTAAATGAATAAATTAAAGAGTAGTCAAAGGGATACGGATTAAAGGTTGAAGTTTTATTTCGACGAGCTGAAGTTTTATTTCGTTAATTTGCAAATAACTTTATAAAAGAAAAAAGTGCATGTGAAGTTTTGAATCCAACAACAACAAATCTGAATATAAAGGTGTCGTGACGATGAGAAAGATCTTTTCAAAATCGTCGAAGGTGCTTAGATATTAATGCCATTCTATGCTCTTAATGATGAATTTTGTGGTTGCTAAGGTTCTAGGCAGGCCCGTAGTTAAATTAAAGGGGGGCAGGCAAAGACAAGAAAGAATAAGAAAATCAGAAATCAATGTCAAATTTTGTTGCTGCTTTTAACTCGTGAGAAGGGTCAAGGGGCAGAGCCCCCGGAAAATATTATATTATGAACGGTTATAAAGGGTCAAAAATGTACATTTTCTGCACGACATTTCTGTCAAATTTGATTTAATGCAAGAAATCTCTTTTTGATGGGTGCATTGCCGTTGATTATTTTCTTGATACGGGAATGGGGGCGGTAATGCCCCCAAGGATATACCTTCATCCTAATACGACTGAGGGGGGGGGGTCCAGATGACTCACGACCGACAAATGGAGTCGAGTGTGTGGTGCTCGAGCCCTATCGTTCACTATATATATATACTTTAATTCCAGATATTGTCGCACTCAGAAAAATTTCATCACCAAGAATCTGGTTGGTTAACAAAATATCAAATTGAGACATTTTGAAATGAACATTGATGATGTAATTTTCGACCAATCAAATTAACTAATAATGTGTAGATAATCCCTAAATGTTGATGTAAAATCCTTTAAACGCGTCCTGTCCAACAAAATTTGCGTAATTCGAGTATGAGGGAGATAAATTATTTCTAAACACCTAACCAACCCCGCTGCTGCGGTTCATTATATAGTCTTTTAATATACTACGTTAACATTGCTTGTGGTTAGATAAAAGCAAACATTTTAATTTATTATCTGCAAATACCCGAGAAATTGTATTCGTCAATTTCTCGGGTATTTGAAGACAATAAGTTGAAATGATTGTTTGTTTTTTCCAACAACAAGCGTTAAGAGTATTAATGAAGAACAGGGCAACGTGCAGGGAAATGTGCAGGGCAAGGAAAGGAGAGGTTTGGGAATATCTTTATTCATACTCGAATCATTTCCTCCATTTTCCTCCGTTATTTTCGCGTCTGAAAGGAATTTACTCCAGGGAACGGATTCTATCCCCAGCCCAAAGTTACGAATTATGCTAAAATATTCTTTTTACCATTGCATAGGAGATTTTATCAAAGATTTCGTTAATTTGATCGAGACTGCTGACTTCGATATAGATGTGATGTGATGTAACGAGAGCATCGAGCCTCATCACTGAAGCCGTGTCGTTGATCGTCACGAATTCTTCTTGAAAGGAAAATATGTGTCAGGCAGGTGTAGAAATATCAAATCCTCGTTTAGCCGGCCTGCTTATCAAAAAATTGGAAGTCACAAAAAAGCTGGCTCAAAATTACCTTTAGTATTCTCTAGGCATTTTTATTGTTTATACTAAGTTCTCATTCAATAGTAAAAGTTTAATAAGTGATACCATTATTGCTTATATTTTTTGCTTGAAATTAGCATTTTAAAGAAAATGATTCGAGGCTCCGTCCAGACGCCCTGCTGCAACTACTCACTCTGGACACTCCGCGTTATCCGCTTGTATCGCTAGATTCACTCGGAATAAAACACCCGGCTCGATTTAACCCTATTCTTTATGGCCTTTCATATGTAAGTTAGAGTCA
>JAUKPT010001167.1:1883-16185 GCA_032273505.1 Nanomia bijuga
AATTTCAACAATTTTGAGCAAAATCGAATTTTTATATTTGAACGAGGCCGGGAGATATGCTAAGAGCATCAATCGTTCGATTGGTAAAAATCATTATTGGCTACTCTGAACGCAACATGTACCTTTTTAAACAATTTCAACAATTTTGAGCAAAATCGAATTTTTCGGAAAATTGAACTCATGGCCCCTCTAAATTTGCATGTTTGCGTTTTGATATTTTCCCGCAAATATGTTTTTGGGCCTTCCTCGTGAAATGATTTATCTTCTCAGAGTTCTAAACGTTTTCCGTAGCTAAACACAGCCCAGACAAACAGTTTTTACAAAAAAAATCCATTCCAAAATACAAAATATACATGGGAGATACCTTAATATACGAATTTTTGTACGCCGCTCCCCTCAGGAGCGGGATATAAATGAAAATATACGGGACCGTTCCCAATCAATTGCTAATCGCTAAACTTCCTACCTTCATGAATTTTAGGCATAAGTTAGGCATAAGTAAGGCATGATTTAGGTACTTTAGGTTTAGGCATTTTAGACATTTTATCGTTTTATTTTTTTTAGCAAAAGAATGTTTAGCTAGCATTAGAAGTTTTTCTAATAGGAGTTTTAGCGATAGGAGGTTTTAGTTTTAGTGTCGGACCCCTCCTTGCGTTTATCGTAAAAAATGACGGCAATTATTGACATCTGACGTGACGTACATGTTTTCATCAAGATAACGTTTTAATATTTTAATGACGTAATGCCTATAATAGAATTCATAAGGCGCCAAAAAGCCTCGCCATCGAATGCAAACATCAGAAGAGATTGTAGACATGCTTACCTTAAACTTCAACATTCTTAACATTTGGTTCTTCCTCCATCTTCTGTCGTCAAATTCAAACAAAAACGTTTATTACAGTATGTCGATTATTTTAGGTTGATTATGTACTTCAGAAAGTTAAATAGAGACTCTTTGATTTTCGAAAATCAGTTACCCAGTAGGGTTTTAATCTATTTTTCACACCTTATCCAAAACTCGCGCGAATTCTCAAAATGATGCTCAAATTTTGAAAATTTATCCGCAAAAAAATTCATTTTTTTAAAATATACCGAGTAGCAAAAACTTTTCCACGCATAAATCTATATATGAATTAGGTAACATTGTTAGACGTTCATTAATCATTAACTCACAAGCTATGATGATGTGTAGTTGGCAGAGACGATTTTCCACTGATTCCAAAGATCCCAAAATTAACCTTTTCGCACTTTTTTAACTTTAGTTAGAGCCCTCTAAAGTTTGAATATGGCGTCTCACTTTCGCTAAATCCCTAGAATCTGTTGAAGAAACTCACTTAGTTGTCAGTCCGTGCCTCGGTGTGACGTCAACGAGCGTACAAAACAATAGATGAGATCTTTATGTAGAAAATTAGGGAAGGAGTTGTCCGTTTTGGCCTAAATTTGGAGGGTAAACTGTTTGAATGATTTTATGATTTATGTACCTATTTTCGGGGAATTCTGATGGGTAGAAATATGTATTTGATAAACAACTCATTTCGCGTTTAGTCTGCTGTTCTATTCTTGAAGTTCTATTATTTGATGTCGCCCTTGTGAAGTTTAGCGCGAAGAGTGTTCAATTGTGAAGGAATTCCAAGGGGATTAAATAAAACTATTTGAGGAAAAGTATTAATAATTGGTCATTAGGTGCGTTGTGTTTGACTAGTTAATATCCTGTGAATGTTGAGTATCACTAAAATATATCCACTGAATGGTTTCATATTTTTTGTTGGCGAGGAGAAGGTTATTATGAGAATATGTGAAAATATACTTGTTTTTTTAATGGCGAATAAAGTAAATATGTGGGAAGAATAAGCATGGTTTGGGTCGCGGGGCAAGGAAGGCGCTCGTCTAATGGGAGGGGGGGTAGATTGTAGAGAGATAACTCCCTTGCAGCTAGTATCATTGAGTAACGAGGGGAAGAGTGTGTGTGTGTTTGTACTTATTTCTCTATTTAGTTAATGTTGATTTTATTATTTACTCGTTTTAGAATCACGACTGAAATTGAATATATAAAAAATGAAGGGTTTGATAAAAAATAATGTATATAAACGCAGGTGTCACATGTATATAAATGTCCGGCCTTTCAGCTTTTTCACACCCAGACCTTAATTTTTTTGTGATTCTAAATTTTTTAAGAACATTTATCAGATTTCTAGGTATTGACAATTCTTTTGTATTCTTTGTCAAAAACTTCTTCGTTTAAACTTTGCTTCAAGCTCTTTTAAGCAGAATTTAACACTATTTGAACTGGGGTTTTTTCAGCGCTTTAAGACTGGGTTCCGCCCCCTCTCTTAAAATCCGCAAAAATAATGCAATTAATTCCATGATTGGCAGATTTGTAGTCCAACCTATATTTTATACAAAAATCAAAAAAAAGAAATTGGGACCATTATTTTGCTTCTGTCAGCACTTTTTTGACGTGACGTCACCAAAATTCTTAAAAATTCAGTATAAAAGAGTGCAAATGGCAAAACCATTATAAAACTCGATATATGCGTACCATAACAACCATTCAACATTATAATGCTGTTATACAGCCTAATGAAACTAACTTTGGTACCTATTGAACATATTTTGGCACTCAAATCAAATTGTGGCATTTTTCGCCACATGGAGAATAAAAAAAGCTTAACTTTTGCTTGACCAAGGTGTGACTAATAGTAATTATCGTTAATTGGTTGGAAAATTTTCAAAAATTGTTTTTTTACCAGAAAGCTAGATAAATTTCAAGAAAATTCCAAAGATTTCTTTAAAAAAGCTCTTGTTGTTCAAAAGTTAGAGCTAAAAAACTGTGAGTCCAAATGGGGTAATAGAAGAAATTCGTGAACATGAAAAAAATATGATTGGAGTGTTTTTGGGTTGGGGGAAAATAATGACTAGAAAACAGGTAAGATGAATGCATCGACATTTTTTATTTTCTTCAGTTTTTACTAAAAAGTAAAATACTATACTTTTACTATAGAGGTATAACAAGAAATATTTACCTATCCCGTGACGCATATTTGCACTCAGCACCCACTTTTAGTGAGATTGGCTGTAAAATACTTTAATTGTCGTGTCCAGAAATTAAAGCAAATTGGCCCACTCACGAAATTGCAAAACAATAATATTTAATTTAAAGAAAATTAGGTTGTTTTGGCAGCGGCTGAATAAAATTAAGAAAAAAATAGTGTGAAAGAAAGATGTGAATAATAATCCTGTTGATGGATAAAAATGAACAAAATGGTTTTCTTAAACAATAATTTTATAACTGCTGTTGTGATGTAATAAAGAAATAAAGTGCACTTACTAAGGCCGTTCAGAAATTACGCCATGCTAATAGGAGGAAGAGGAAGGGGTTGAAAAAAGTGTGACAGTTTCTGACACTATTATAGGGGAAAGAAGTGACGATGTGACGTCACGCACTCTGAAAAATTCAAATTCTATATTTTTCCCAGAAAAACTATTTTTTACCCTTAATATATATGCCCCCGAAACTTGTAAATTTGGCTTTAAAAATGTGTCACCTTTGACACCCTTCCCCTTAAGATGTGGTCAGGGGTTTTGTGAAAATAAGATAGAAATAAACATTTTCTTGTCTTGCACCCTAACAGGGAAGATATAAACAAAATAGCAAAACGGCGGGGAAAAGAAATAAGAATTTATTTACCGGTGCTTAGGGTAATTTTTTCCGAATTAATATGTTATGTATCCCTAATCGTGAAAATAAATAAATTGTATATCATTAGTGAAAGTTTTGTAACCTGAGTCACATTAAAAAATTGTTTAGCACCCCCGGTCACCCGGTACCCGTCAGAATTCACCCATCCAGGTTGAAGAATGAACCACCCATTAATTCCAGAACTATATTTATCTTGTTTATTCCCATTACGAGCCTCTCGCATTAACCTCATCCCTTACTCTTACTTCCAATTTCGGACCATTCTTGGTGTCTTTTCTGGTAATCATTATGACTGCTTATTTACCCGTAACAGACTTGGTATAAATTCCATCATTTTGAGTAAGATATCCATAAATCTCCGAAGATCAGCACGCTAAAAATAAAGAAAACTTATCATCATGAATATTTCCCCTAACTGTGATAATGTTGGACCCTGAGGTTTGTCGGACCATTGGGATGTCGGACCATTGGGATGTCGGACCATCGAAGTGTCGGACCATCGAGGTGTCGGACCATCAAGGTGGACCCGTTCGAACTTTAGCAAAAAATAAATTTTACAGATACTTTATTATCTAGAATTCATTATAAAACTTTCTATATATAGCAGCAATCAAAATAAGGGAAGTTCAGAGCCGTAACTTCGCTTGTTTTGACTTTCGCTAATATATTAGCAAGAATCAAAATAAGCGAAGTTACGACCTTGAACTTCGCTTATTTTGACGCTCGTATCTATTTAAAACTCGCATCCAATCTAAATATATATCAATCTCAGAATGCGTCTTGGCTTTTTTTATTGGTTACTTACATTTTGTTCACGAGAACTTCAATAGTAACGTTTAAGCGCACGTGTCGAGTTAAATTTTGATTTGATCGAAGCTTGCGTTATTGGTCGATTCGCAGTCAATTTGTAGAAAGTTATGGAAAAGTTAAAAGTTAAAAGAATAAAAAATAAAATGGACAATCGAAATTGTTATTTTATAGATGGACGCTGGGACTAGAAATTTATTTTACATGTACTATATACTATGTTATGTTATGTTATGTTACAAGTAAAAATCAATTTGAGACAACACAGACTTCAAATAAAGGATATTTTTAACTCACTTATCCTCTTCTCCGGATATTAATCTATGCTATGATATGTCTTCACGACAAGCGTTTAAAATATAAAAAGAAGAAAGGAAAAAGAAAAGGGACTTATAACGCGCCTCGTTGTCACCCAACTCAGCGGTGTACTAAGACCGTCTGAGTAAAAACGTTGCGAGAGAGATAAATGAAAATATATGTTCTGCATTTACCCCCACCCTCGAGGGGTAAATCACTGTTGAAAACTTTCGTACACCTTGACTCAAATTCCTATTGTGTTTTTGGAAATCTCATGAAAATTCTGTTGGCTAAAACATTTACCGTTTCCCAATGTGAAAACATGATAATTTCCGCAACCCGCAACCCGTCTTGAAATGTGTGTATTTTCCAGAAGAAAAATCGAACAAACATTTCTTTAAAAATGAAGAAACTTTAATCATATTTCTTTAAAATGAATCTATTCATTAATGAAATAAAAATAAATTTCCATGCAAACAATTAACATTCCTGATAAGCATGATTTTGAGATAAAATTGATTTTTGCTGCTATTTTACAAGATATTACAAAATTAATTTTTTCTTGTTATTTGTATGGATTTGTAGCCCTTAATATTGTGAATATTTTACAAAAGACTGCATGTGTAAGAAACATTTTGTTCTCAAGATATTGACAAAAAAACTGCAAAAAAAGGTGCAAAATCAGATGAAAAATTCGAAAAACCAAACCTTTTGTCATTTTAGGAGACAATTCGCTAAATTATTTTTACAAAATTGACTTAGACTTGTTGTCCTCAATGTTGCAAACATTTTCCAAAAAACCGCATGTCTTGAAAAGTTCTTGCTCTCGAGATAATTTGTCAAAAGTGCCGATTTTGGTCTAAAATTGAGAAAATAGTCCTTTTTAGGCATTTTAGGTATTTCTGGACATATTCGGGCCTGCATCTGCATAACAATGACGTCAATAATTTTTTTCAGTTGTTACTTGTAGTGTGATTTGAAATTGTGATATTATATTATATTTCTTTTTAAAAAATATGGTGCCTTGTTGATTTAATCATTTCTCTTTTTCTTTTTTCTCGACTGACCGTCACTTAAAATCATTTTAGGGCGAAATATTGATTTTTTTTTAAATCCTTTAAATCACACGTAGCCAAGTCATTACTCTTTCAAACACACTTAATGGAAAATTCTAAGAACAATTTTAAAACACACCTTTAATTGGCGGGTTGCGTTTTTTTTTACTCAACCTGTATTAGTATTGTTCAAAACTAAAAAGATGATATAGAATCGTATAGTAATTTAATTTTAATGAATAAGTTGATTAATCAATTAAACTCTCTTTGTATTAATTTCTCTTATATATCAGTTAATGGAGATAAAACTTAGGGGCCGTCTCAAAAATATGTTCCGAATAAATCTTTCAACAATGTTCTATATCGTTTTTGATATCCTTCGGTATCTTGAATGAAATCGCATAAAATCGTTTTGTGAACGTTCCAAATTATTTCTATTTCGCTTAAGAAGCATTGTCTGTAAGAATCGGGCAATTTCTGGATGACGTCAAATTTTTTATTCCTCTATGATAAAACGAACGATAGAAATCGCATAAAATCGTTCAAATGGCAACATATTTTTGACACGGCTTTTACAATACGTGTGAACTAGTATTTAACCTAAAAAATTAAAAAGCGGGGAAAAGAAGTTTTTCAATCGAAAATTATCAAAATTTGCATACTTCCTTGATCTCTATATTCAATAAAATATAAAATAAAATTTTATTTCGCCGTATTTTGCCCTTTTTCAGATATGAGGAAAAGCTGAACCCCTTGAAATGTGTAGCAAATTATGTCTACATTGTGCATATAAAACCAAAAGTTTACATTTAAAAAAGAAATTTAGTTGCAGTCAATTAAGGTTTTCTGTCGGCATAGAATAAGGCCATATCTTAAGCTGGCTTAAGAACTTATTCTCGATCACTTTTGAAGAGAGTGATTTACCCCTCGCCCACCTTTTAACAGACATCTTTTGTTAGAAAAATTAAAAAGGTTTTGAGATGACCCTATATCAGGGGAAACACCTTTAAAACGTTATTCCAAACTGCTTCACCTTTTCTACCTAAATATTAGAGAAATTGGAGAGCTTCTTTTTAATCGAAGGTTTTAATTTTTTCTTAACAGATAGATTATCCCCATCCCGGCATCCCCAAACCCATTAACAAAAATGAAAACCTGTTTGAGAAGATCCCTAAATTCTAAAAAACAAGTTAAAGCGAAAAATAAAATGAAAATTACGATTGTTTTTACAAAAAAATGGAATTTCCACGGGTGAGCAGAAAAATAATTCACATGGGCGGTATATTTTGTTTCGGTTTATTTACTAATTAAAAACGCTTTTAATTAATATTTGCAACTTTGATATATTTTTGATTTTACTTGATGCATTTTTAAAGTTTATAAATGACCTGAAATCTAAATGACATGAAATCGTTGTTTTTCCTTTTTATATTCAAACCATTGTAATAATCATATTCGTTTTCTTCAATTCCCTAAATGAGGGGAACAAGGATGGCGTGTGGCATTGTTGAAAGAAGCTGGAATATGCTTACATTAAAAGACAATAGGTACAATTGAAAAAAATTCAAGAAAGATCTTATTTGCAGTAGACACAAATTAATCAATATGTCATATGTTACATACTGTGAATCATTTGAAATCTTTGGAGCCTTGATTTTGAAAGAGAGAGAATGATTTTTGAATGCAGTCAGCTGGCGCGTTTGTTACTTTTTATATTGTTTTCCCTGAAAGAAGAATGACTCAATCTAAATTATATTTTTTGCTAGGTCATGGAGATTCATTCATCCAATGGTTTAAGTTTTTATAAAAGATAATTACATTAAAAATAAACACAACACTTTCATAGTTTATACATTAGTGTCAACTAAAAATCTTACATAGTCTACAAAATATTTATAGTGAATATTTATTTTCGTTGTTAACAGCAGAGGGAAATTGAGTGGTAAATCACTGTACATAAATCTCGTCTTTCGCCTTTTCTCAAAATCCTATTGTTTTTCTGGAAGTCTTAAAGAAATCATATTGTTAAACAGAAATTTAGCATGCTTTTCAGGAAGTGAAGGGAAGAAAATAATGAGACTGTTAAGATCCGGACACTCAAACTAAACACCAAAGATAAATATTTTGGCTAAATATACAGTCAGTTCCGACCCAGTGAAAATAAATCCAAAATGTTATCACCCCCTTGAAAATACACAAAAACTTGGTGATTTGTCTCGGTGGACTTTGAAAAAGAAATTTGGCGAAAAATCAAAGAATTTTGGGTGCCACGGTCAATTTTAAAAATTGACTTAGCAGCATACTTGTGAACAATTGTGACACGGTGGAATTCTTTTCAATTTGTTGCATGGTGTACATCTCCCTAATCATGTTTGGCCAGATGAAAATTGGACGTGTCACCCGGGTCAACGATTCAATATTTAGGGGGGACTCGTTTATAAAATTTTTACACGCACCCCTCCCCCCCCTTATCGGCAACCTTAAACCGACATTTTCATCTTTTCCGTTTGAAAATGGACAAATAGCTCCGGAATAAACTGTGTAAAATCAATTTATCCACTTCGAAAATCATGATTTCTTTATCAACTTTAGTTTGCGATTCAAGTTTGATTATCCATGTTCATTGGATAATGGGAAACATTTGATTTACCATAATATTTTATCGCTGATTCTAGTCGATGTAGTGTTAACGTCCAAAAATAGCCTTTTCTTGACCATTCTTTTAAAAAAGTTTCTTTATTTAGATAGAGTTAAAAAAAAAAAGAAAAGACTTCATTTTTTCAAATTTTTTGTACTCACATACGTTCTTAACATGACTATCGCGACTAATGGTATAAGAGTGGGTGCACTCATTTAGAGTAATCATTTAGTATAACTGTTTGAAATTATCATAGTGTGTGTATCCGGGATCATCCCTATAGTCCGACACTTTAATAGTCCGACTTATCTATAGCCGACACTTCAATAGTCCGACTTATCTATAGTACGACACCTCTGTAGTCCGACAGTCCAAAACAGGCGTAAATATCATAAATATTTTCCTTAAATTATATATTGTCTTCCCACTACGCCCCTCCCATTACGCCCCCTTCACATTATTCGCCCTTCCCATTACGCCACTCCCATTACGGCCCTTTCACATTACGTACGCCCCACCATAATGAAAAGGGCGCAGATTTAGGACACTGTAATTTGTAAATTCACGCCTTGAACTAAAATGGTGTCGGACTCTAGAGGTGTCGAACTATAGAGATGTCAGACTATATAGGGTGTCGGAGTTTATAGATGTCGGACTATAGAAATGTCGGACTATAGAGATGTCGGACTATATAGGGTGTCGGAGTATATAGATGTCGGACTATAGAAATGTCGGACTATAGAGGTGTCGGGCTATCACAGTGGACCCAAGATAACAAAGCACTTATTTTCATGAATATTGTCTCGATCAGTTTCAGTCGATTTTTTTCAATGATTTTATACATTGTGTTGTGTGGATTTAGAAGCGTTCTATATTTTCATGAATATTGACTCGAGCAGTTTCGACTTTGGGTGTTCTGCATTCTTGGGTATGAAAAGTGCAACGGTAAATATTTTGGCCAAAAGTTCTTATTTCTTCCCCCCGCCATATCGCTATTTTGCTTTCTTCCCTATTTTCCAAATTTTGCTTATTTCTTTCCCCCACCCTAAGGGGGGGGGGGCGCTGTTGGCAAAAATATTTACCGTTGGAAAAGTGAGAGGAATTGTTAATATTCATTCTTTAAATTTTCTGTTTTGGTTTTGGCTTCTCAGTAGGGAGCCTTGTGGAAGAGATTTTTTATCCATTATCGAGCTAGAGGTACACCAGCTTATATGTCTCTTCAAGAGTTCTATTTTTTTATGTATTGATTGGTCACTTTTTAACCAAAGAGCGAAACTGATGATGATATATAGTTGATGAAAAAGGCGAAGTCTTTTTCTGGTCTTCGGACACCCGAGTGACACCCGAGTGACACCCGAGTGACTGATTTGGTTTTTGATGGTGACGCTGGTGACGCTGGTGAGTCTGCTGCAGCGATAAGTATTATATTACACTTCTTGTAGAAAGGTAAAGTGATACGTGGCTTGTGGTTATTTCCCTCAGACTTTTGAGTGCGTCAATTCAATGTTTTGAAAAAGATAATGTTTTGAGGAAACAGTCTTTTGCAGTCATTGGTAGTTTAGTGGTCTGATTTAGCGAAGGAGTGGAACTAGGAATGGGGGAGGGGGTCAGGAGATGGGGTGATGGGGTGACGATTGGGGTAATGTTTCAACTTTTTTTCAATTCTTTCAATTATTTTCAATTATTTTCGTAATATGACCTGCTTTTCTGATAAATGATATGTAGTTGATTAAAAATGCTAAGCCGTTTTCTGGTCTTCGGTCACCTAGGTGGTCCTTTACCTTTTGATTTGGTTTTTGATGATGACGCTGTAGTCTGCTGCTGCGATGTGTCAGTAGTTCAGTCGTAAGAGAGTAAGTATGGGGGGTTACAATATATGGTGGTTTACAATATAGATACATATTTCGCTTTAATATTTTTTTCTTCCTAGGTTTGTTTTTAAAGTCTTTTTATTCTTTTTTTGACTTTTTCTTTTCTGATTTTCTTTATAGAGGTTTCTATTTTTCTTTTTTCTTTTTCTTTTTCTTTTCCTTTTAGTTTTTTACCTCTATCACCTTTTATCTTTTATATTTTATCTTTTTTAAGTTTTTTTAACCATTTTCTTCTTTATTTATATTTTTTACTACTGTTTTCTGGATATTTTTTTTTTTGCTATATACTATTTAAAATACTAGTCTAAATCTCCACTATAGGATGCGAAAGTAGTGAGTGGGGGGATAGGGTATCAAGTGTGATAGTGTCATTTTTCAAGATTTGTGCTAGGGTAGTTGTTATGGGATTCCACAGGTATATAAGGTCCTTGAAGCTTCTTGATTTTATCCTTAATATGTTAAATGAGACCTAAAACAATGTACCTACATGTGCTTATTTTCATCCTAGGAGCCTTAATTCGCACTGATGGTAGCTGGAACAAAATTTAAACACGGAAAGGTTCTAAATCGTCATAGGATCATAAAAAACCTTATCTGAACGTTTTTAGCCCATTTATAAGGTTCGCGGGAATATACAAATTTTACATTTTCCAATATTAGCTGTAAAAAGTCACAATTTGCTCTGGTGGTCATTGAAGTGAAATTTAAACACAGAAAGGTCTTAAATAGCTTTAGAATCATGGAAAACCTTGTGTGAAAATTTTTCAAACCCATTTATAGGGCTCGCGGGAATAATCTAATTTCAAATTATTCAAAAATTAGCTGTAAAAAGCTACAATTTGTTCTGGTAATTACTCGAAAGAAATTTTAACGCAGATAGGTCTTAAATAGCTAGAGAAGCATGGGAAACCTTGTCTGAAATTACTTAACTCATTTTTGAAGCCAAGAAGGGCTTTTTTCGTTTTTCCTCTGTTCAAAATATTGATTGGTTAGAAAAAAAAAATTCTCTCAAAACCTGGAACCTTTTATACCGTTCGTTAGGAAATTCTTCACTGATTACAACGAACCCAAAATTACCCTTCTTATACTCTTTTAACGCTTTCTAGAGCCTACTAAAGTTAAACTATGACGTCACACTTTCGCTGATTTCCTAAAAACAGCTTGCAAAGAGCTCAAGAAGAGTGTCAGTCGGTAACCAAAAAAATAAACAAGATGCCAAAGTGTGACGTCAAAGAACGTTCGAAACAATAACTGATTGTTCTTTTCAATAGGTGAAGTAATCTTTTCGTGTTTATATTTTGTATCTCCTCAAACGCGTTTCGTATCATTTTTCGTAAGCCCTAAAAACGGGGTTACCCCTTATTTTGTTGAACTTTTGTATAACGAGGATAGACTTTTATACCAGCTACCCCCACAAAGAATCCCGGGATTTTAACGACATTTTTAAGCCTTCGAGAGGGTTTTTTGTTCATTTTTTGAACGGAAAACCCTTTGTTTACATTTTTAGTCCTCTGAGTAGGGGACTTTTCACCCAGTTTTTTTGCCCAACTTTTATACAACGAAGGTATACTATTATAATAGCTTCCTTCACTAAGAATCCCGGGGTTTTAAGAACATTTTTAGGCCTTCGGGGGTGGTTTGTTCATTTTTGACCGAAAAACCCTTTGTTTACATTTTTGACCCTCTAGATTGAGGACTTTGAACTTGTTATTTTGCCTAGCTTTTGTGTAACGAGGGTAAATTATTATAGCAGCTATCTCCAGAGAAAACCCGGGCAATTATAAATCATTTTTACGTCCGTTAGGAGAACTTGATTTGTTCCCAGTACGCCGACTCTCATTACGCCGACTCTCATTACCCCGACCTCCCATTAAGCCAACTTTTTTATTTTCCCTAAAAAGCCGGCGTCATGGGACAAAAATTCCAATTACGCCGAATTGTGTAAAAGCTTGACAACTGAGCTTCGAGGGCGTAGCACTTTTCTTATGGGAATTGTATTCATTGTACTCATACCATGATGAAGAAGACTTAAGTTCTTTCTATTAAAAATAATACAAAATTTATATACAAATATATATACAAAGTTAGCATACATTTCCAGGTTTCCAGGTTTTCTTTTGGAGCGGTGATTTGTATGATATATTGGTCAAAGAATCAAAAATTATGATTATCTATCGAATGAAAATAGTCTTAAAATTCAATCAAGGGCTTCTGTCAAGTGATATAGTTGAACAAAAAGCCCATTCATTCTACTGTAGTATTAACATTAAGCAAACCTGAAACTTTTTTGAGACCGTCTATTTTTGCCAAAGAAATGTCCCAAGAAGATTTCAGCGTAGAACCCCTATTTTAGGGGGCTTTTTGGTCAATTCCAGTATGAAAAGGGCACTCTAGAAAAAAGTGTATTTTCAAAATGTTATTTTCGCCGGGTCAGGCCTAATTTTTTTTATTTTCACCGGGGTAATATATTTTGAATTTCTTTTCGCTATTCTCTTTTCACTTTTTCTCGAGAAATCTTGGGATTTTTTTCACGGGGTTTTTCATCAGGTCTAGTCTGACTGGGTCACTGACTTGTACTGACTTGTACTTGTCTAGTTACATTTAACATAATAATGTTAATAATAATGGAAGAGAATTCAGTTCCCTTTATGTAGGCATCTTTGTGTCACTAAATCGATATTATTATGGCGGTCTTCGTAATGGGACATCTTAAAAGTCGGCGTAATGGAACAAATATTCCCACTACATTGACCTCCCATTACGTCGACTTTTTCGGCGTAATGGGAGTCGACGTAATGGGACAATTTTTTTTTTACAATTCGTCCCATTACGTTGACTTCTTTCGGTGTAATGGGAGTCGGCGTAATGGGAGTCGGCGTACTGGGAAGTTACCCAATTTTTTAGCTAAATTTTTGTTTGAATCCAATATTTACATTTTACGCTTGCCTGTTAGGAGCAAAAGAAAATAGTAAATTGGCCTTTTCCCACAAAACTAATGAAGCTTGATATATAAAGTACCTTTCCGGAGCAAATTTTTAATTTCAGGGCAATCCCTGGCAATTTGATACATAAATGACTCTATTGAGCGGTTTATTCGTTATCAGACTAAAGTTTAGTGATCAAGAAGATCTTAGTTCCACCCTATTTACCCTATCTTACAACCCAGTCCGGTCTTTTTAGTCAATCAAATATAATTTTAATTATTATAGGGCTCAAAAGTAGTGAACGGGTGCTCCTTTTTGGATAAAATTTGGTGTGTAGGCTAGTTATATGGTAATAAGGCTGTGTGAAAAATTGGAGGGGGGGGTACGCCGTTAAGTTTGGCGGAATGTATTACATCATCTCATTTGTGTGTAAGATGTACAAAATTATCTTTCTCTCTCTTATTGTTTATGAGAGGAGATATTCCTTAATAGCTATGTTTGTATCGAAACTAAATAAGTGTGTGATATGCTTAATTCTAAGTGTGAAACTGATGAAGAAAATCTCCGTTTTGGTCGAAATTTTTTAGATTATCGTTTTTTATGGTAAGCTTGCTGTATGCAAATTTTTGAGTTTTGCAATTGAGTTGATCAGGGTATTAATTAGTCAGATCATTAGTGTATTTCTCTCTCTATGTAGTTCTCTCTCGGTGTCTTTTTTCTATTTGTCTCTCTCATTTCTTTTGAAATAAAGAGTTACTCTTTTTAATTCGAATGTCTATTCTGTGATGATGCCGCTGCATCCGGCTGAACTTGATTGTACTAAAGTGTTGAGTGCTATTCGTCGAGGTGGATTTTATGAGTTTCGAAAGAATTCTATGCTAAAAAGTATGAGAATGGTGTTGATATTTGCGGAGAGATCTTTAACCATGTCAACAAATTAGTATTCATGATAAGACTAAAAAAAAGGTCAAAAACATCCCCCGTTTTCGGGAAAATTAAAAGACTGGTTG